>BQNB010093122.1:14187-19187 GCA_026074375.1 Tanacetum coccineum | reverse complement strand
ATTACCCATCCACTACTCTCATGAGTCGCTTTTGGTCCGACATTTCTTTATCTATATACAAAAACTGACTTTTTTACAAATGTTATTTAGAGTGAGTATCTCTGACTTTATTGGGAGATCTGAACCCTAAATTTTTATATTCAAGTTTGGCAGCTTTTTAGATCGTCTTTAGGGCCTCAAAACCCTATTGTAACAATCTTTAATCCATGTTTTAATCAAGTAAAGTTCATTTATCCCTTTAATCTTTCAATATGTTTATGTATTTTTTGATTGATTTGTGTTCTTTACCTTCTTTATTAATGCCTAGGACTAAATCTAATTAGTATTTTTACTTATGATTGCCTGAAACTTATATAGTAGATCCTTTTTAATGTTTTTCTTGTGAAGGATGTGCGCGTTAGGCTTTAGAAAACTATCCATTAGATACTTTAATTGGCATAGACGTTAGGGAAACGCTAGGATAGAAAGGATACCATCGTAAACAGTCTTCATACTATTGTTTATTTTTTGTTTTGTTTTTTGTATTTTTGGTTTTTAATTTTTGCCTTATTCCGCCCTAATAAGGTTGATCCTCTATTTTAAGATATACTCTCAAATTCATTTACTTCATACTCTTTTATGTATGGGGAGATTTATGTACTTTCAGTCTCTTTCATACTACACAAATACTTGTTGCTGTTGCCTTTCACAACTACTAGATCGGTATCACACTGTAGATCAGCGGGTTCGTATATATTCGTTACTCTATGACTTATGTATATAATCTCACATACACTAGTTTATCTCCCATCACAAGTCTGTGACAAGAAACATGATTATGTTGTAGATAATAGCAGCATCTGAGGAGTATATGTACTATGGCTTATGCTTCGTGTTTGTTTTTTTTTTTTTGTTTCTTTAGTTTTTTGTTTTTGTAGATCTTTTTTTTTTGGGTAAATTCTCTCTCTGTTTTATATAGTAGTTCTCAAGATTGATATTTTATTATTAGTTTACGTTTTGACAATTAGATTATAAACAAACTTCAACTCTCTCAACTACCATGATATTTTATTCACCTGCTTTCATAAAAACATAAAAATACAAAAAGACTATCTCACTCTCACCTGCGCGGTATTACCGTCTATTATGACATCTGACTATATTCGATCATGGCTCTATCCCCAACTCTATTTCCCCATGATAACGATAACATACACCGGCACTGAGTCTATGACTATATCTCGTATCTGTCTCTCTATATCTCAGATTTGGTTTTGGTTTTTGGTTGCCGGTTATAAGGATGTTCTTCGGCCTATAGTGAATAGTACATACGTTCTTTGATCGAGAGTGTGATTCGATGGTTTCCTTTTTGGGGTTTTTGTTGTGTTGTTGTTTTTTGTGTGTTTTGTTTTGTGTTTTGTTTTGTTTTTTTTTTTATCTCGAAACGTAAGAATTCTGGAAGTCTAGAGGTTAGTTTTGCGCTATACCGCGTTGTTGCTGTGAACAATATAGCGATTAGGGTAGCTCTCTAAGATGGCAAAGTAGTGTGCTTTATGAAGTCTTATATGCTTCAAGTACTGGGTTCTGTTTTTTTTTTATTTATGTGTGAAAGACATTGGAAGTTACGGCTCTCACTCTTTTTAGTATGTTTAACAAGATGAAGTATGAGGTCAATGCATTATTCAAACTATGGTTGACATTATCTCGGATTCTACATGTCAAACGATGTGCTTTATGAAGCAATGCAAATTATATTGATCTATACTATCTATCTATCAATATTATGATAATCTCAATTCGTCCTCTATCATATTACTCAATATGAGAATATATACTTATTTTTTTTGATTTTTTTTATTCACTCAACTCTCTTGCTGTCTATCATTTTTCCCCCTATCTATACTGGTCATGATGGCATAAAATAGGCTCCTCTAATTCACATTGACTTCCATTACTTTAGATCACCAACTCTCTCGCTCTTGATGGTTTGATCTAGAAGTTGCGATTTGTTGATCATACTATGTGTGTATCATTATTATGCACATGTTGCATGCTTACATGTTCTTATTACTTATTATGGTTAGAAACAAGAAAAGTAATCTCTGACTTTTAACACAAGACCATTGAATCAACTTACTCTATCATGAGTTTAAAGACTGAATTTCTTCTATTAGAAATTCTGAATTTCTAGTTCTATTGAGGTATATTATGCATTAACAAACTCTAAAATACACAAATATCTATAAACATTAGGTAAATATAGTACTTTTATTCTCATCCTTTTTTTTTTTGGTGGACAAACACGTGGAAAATTAATTTCACTCATACAATATAGTGTATATTATTCTCTTATTATCAATGATTGATACTATTGATTAGTTGAGTGTGGTCTACAAATCGATCAGTCTACAGTTCCGAGATATAACACCTCTGGGACCAGTTGATATTTAGGGTACTATATTAATAGACGTCAATTTATATTTCATCTATATTCATTATTTAGTTCTATTATATGTATCTGTCGTTTTTTTTTGTTTTTTAGCGTGTGTTTTTTTTGTTATTTGTGCTTTTTATAATATCGTATTCGTTATAAGTTTTATAAATTCGCGTAAGCTAAAAAATTTATTAGCGCTTGTCAGTATAAACGGGCATCATAACGCAATTAATATTGAGTTTATTCATCAATCTCACTAGTATGTTGTATCTTAATAGTATCATTTTAGATGTATACGATATTAGGTATATTAACTTGTGTATCTCCTTTTTATTCTATTATTTTGGGTATCGCTGTTCTATGAGGGACTTATCGATTTTTTGGAGATACAAATATCCTTTATACTATTATGATAACCATTACCGGTCATCTCCTTCCAAAATAAATTTCTATGTTTTTTGTTTGTTTTTGGATCTATTAGTTGTTGTGTTTTTGTTTTTTTTCGCTTTCAACCAAATAACTCTCCACTAAATTTACTTACCCATATACACTCTACTTTTATCAAAATCTATCATTCACCTTATCTTACATAATATAACACTCGGATATTGGATTGAATTATACAAGACTAAACTTCTCATCTAAAATTCATATTTATTTTTTTTTTTTTATCCTCTTCCATTCTATCATTTATATGTTTTTTTTTTTCTTTTTTTTTTCAATTGGGATGATTTCCTCATATTCTAGGGCTACTATCTTATATATTTTTTTCATACATCATTTTGGTTTTTTTTGTTTTTTTCTTTATTTTGTTTTTTTAGGTTTTTTTTGTTATTTTTTTTTTTTTTACTTCTTTATTTGTTCCAAATTTTGTTTTTTGTTTATGTTTGTTTTTTTGTTTTTTTTTTCTGTTTTGTGTTTTTTTTTTTTATTTTTTTTCTTGTTGTTTGGTTTTTTTGTTTTTTTTTTTTAGTTTCTCTTTTATACATAATGTTGTGGTTTGTGGTTTTTTTGTTGTTTTGTTTTTTTGCCCTCATTACTTGAAAGTCCTCTCTCAAGTCGTCCATAGACATTTTTCTCACATACAGATTGGGGGGAGAGGAGGAGAGAGAGTAATCCTTGTATCACATCTTCAGAGTATATTCTATGCCCTTCTGCGACTAGAAATCTTATAGCTCTCGACACACACTCTATCATATTCTATTCAAATGTGTATAAACGATACACAAAACTCACTTTTTGTTTTATTTTGGTTGTTTATTTGTGGTTGGTATTGGTTGTTTTTTTTTTGGGTTTTTTTTGTTTTTTTTTGTTTTTTTTTTTGGTTTTATTTTTTTTATTTTTTTTTTGGTTTTGGTTTTTTTTTTTTTTTTATTTTGTTGTTGTGGTTTGGTTTTTTTGTTGTTATGTTTTTTTTTTTTTTTTTGGGTTTTTTGTTTTGTTTATTTGTGTTGGGTTGTTTGTTGTTTGTTTTATGGTTTTGTTTGTTTTAGTTTTTTTTTTTTTTTTGTGTTTTTTTTGTTTTTTTTTGTTTTATGGTTTGTTTATGTGTTTTGATGTATGTTTGGTTTTTTTTTGGTTAGTTTTTGGGGTTTTTTTTTTTTTTTTTTGTTTTTTTTTTTTTGGTATTTTTTTTTTTATGTGGTTTTGTTTTTTTTGTTTTTGGGTTTTGTATTTTTTTTTTTTTTTGTTTTTGGTGTTTATTTTGTTTTTTTTTTGTGGATGTTTTTGTTTTTTTTTTTTGTATGTTTTTGGTATGTGTTAGTTTTTTTTTTTTGGTGTGTTGTTTATTATGTTTTTTTTTTGGTTGTTATTTTTTTGTTTTTTATATTTTTTTTTTTTTTTTTTTGTTTTTTTTTTTGTTTTTTTTTTTTATTTTGTTGTTTTTTTTTTTTGTTGTGTTATTTTTTTTTTTTTTTTTTTTATTTTTTTTTTTGGTTTTTTGTATTTGTTTTTTTTTTTTGTTTTTTTTTTTTCTTTGTGTTTATAGTGTTTGTTTTTTTTTTTATTTTTTTTATTTAGTTTTTTTTTTTTGTATTTGTTGTGTTTATTCTTTTTGTTTTGGGTGTGTTGTTTTGTTTTTGTGGGTTTTTGTTTTTTTTTTTTTGATGTAGTTGTTTTTTTTGTTTTTTTTATTTTGTTTTTTTTTTTTAGTTATTGGTTGTTTTTGGTTGTTTTTGTTGGTGTTTTTTTTTTTTTGTTTTTTTTGATGTTGTGTTTTTTTTTTTTTATTTTTTTTGATTTTTGTTATTTTTGTTCTTTTTTTGGTTTTTTTGTTTTTGTTGTTGTGTGGTGTTGGGTATTTGGTTATGTTTTGATATTTGTGGGTTTTTTTTGGATGTTTATGTTTGTTGTTTGGTTGTGTGTTGTAGTTTTTTTTTTGTATTTTTGTTTTGGTGGATGTATTCTCCCATTTATCTCATCCTTTTCTTAGCGTGCCATGCTTGCCTAACTAACTACTCATTAACCTTAATATTCTATCCCATATAAATTTGTTTCTATTTACAATTTTGGTTTTTCTTTGTGTTTGTTTTTTTTTGTTTTTGTTTTTTTTTTTTTTTTTTTTTTTTTTTTTTTATTTTTTTTT
>BQNB010093122.1:6687-9187 GCA_026074375.1 Tanacetum coccineum | reverse complement strand
TTGTTTGTGTGTTGTATTACTGTCATTTTTATTAGAAAGTTTGTCGCTTGTTCCAGATGTAGGGGTTTGTTTTCTCTAGACATATGTAAACATTTTAAACACACAACATCATAAAATTTTGTATACTAACTTTTAATTACGAAGTCCGTACTTGAATCAGAATGCATCTATCAACATCACAACATTGTGGTGATCTTTGTTTGTTTTATTTTTGTTGGTGTTTTCTTTTTGTTTAAACTTTTTTTTTTTTTTTCCGTATTAAAATTGATTAAAATACGTACCTTTATTAACTTTAGGTGAGAGTCAACTTATATACTTAAATTCTATCACACTAGAAATAATTTTTGTGTTTTTGTTTTTTTTTTTTTTTTTTTTTTTTTTGTTTTTTTATTTTTTTTCTTAATTGTTACAGTCTTAACATATCTCTTAACTATCATGAACATTACAATCTGTCTCATTTCTTCATATTTTTTTTTTTTGTTTCATGGTGGATCACTTACAAAATATCTCTAAAATGAAATCTTTTTGGATAATCTTCTTCTAATCTCTAAGCGGAGACCATAAGAACACGAGCTTAAAACGATTACAAGTTATATACGATTCGATTTTGTACTACTAGGAATTATAACTTTCTATCTATAACATTCTTTACTCTCTCTCATTATTTATATTATGTGATTTCTCTCAAACGCAATTTTATTAATGGTGATGAGAGCGCTATATATGACATTATATATAGTATTAGTTAATTCATATATTGGCTTAGTTACTATATGCATTACGCCGAGCGAGCGCGAGAGTGATATCTAAGTCTGTTTAGTGCATACGTTTTTCTCTTTACAATAATGACTCATTGCTATCTGATTCTATTATTATATCTAACTCTATGTAGATTGTTCTCTAACGTGTCACTCGAGTTTGATTCCTCACTAGTATCCCTCGTGACTGTTTTATCACATTTCTAATATCTGATTTACATAGGATGTTTTTTTTTTTATTTTTTATTCTTTTTTTTTGTGTTTTTTTTTTTTTTTTAGGTTTTTGTTTTTTTGTTGTTTTGTTTATTTTTTTGTTGTGTTCGTTTTTGTGTTCTGTTGTCATTTTATGTTTTTGTGGTGTGTGTATGGTCTGTGTGTTTTCAAGTTTGAGGGTTAGAGAACTCACTTATGCATGTTTTACAACAATTATGGTTTTGGAGTCGTCAAGTTTATGCCTATATTTACTTATAATTTACGCGTGTATATGCCCTAAGGTATCTCTGATATTGTCGCTGCATGCAGAGAGCGTCTCTAACTCATCTTCATGACAACTCTTTCTCGATTACTGTTGTGGTGGTCTGCGCGAATGTATAGTTAGTGACAATAGATTAAATTTGAGTAGGGATTGACTCTCCCCTCTGGATGTCTCGGATGTTTGTAGGTTGATTATAGCTATCAGCGGAACGAAGACTCTCAGCACATTCTAACCATGTACGGTGCACGATAAGTATGATGTCGATATATGTCAAAACATCATCACTGTGGGAAAATGTTTGTGGCATATTTAACATAGAAACATTTATCATAGCTGCTTGCTTCTGTTCAGTGACATGAGCTCTAAGGAAAACGTTCTAGTTACATTTTAGTATGTGGTTTGAGATCATTCAGGGAGTGCATTTATCGACTTTGGGGAAGATCTTTGATTGATGTTGTCTCGTTGTGACTCTTTCATGATTCATTATTTGTTGTGTTGTTTTTTTTTTACACTCACCTTAATGAATTTCTGACTCAAACATTATCTGTTTGACGTTTATAAAGCATCTTGTATTTTTTCGCAGAGGTCAATAAGGCCAACAGGGTTAGCAACGCTGTAAATCATTGGTGCTTATGCTCTAGAGCTTTATGTTTAAGATATGTCAACGATGTCTATCAAGATTTAGTTTCATTTCTATTATGATTGAGAGGATATAACTCGTTTTGTTTATGGAATCTGCTGAATCCATGTATATTCTTGTATTTTTAATTTTCTCGAAGTACGAAGCTTTTTGTTGTTTTTTTTTTATTTGATTTTTTTTTTTTTTTTGTTTTGTTTTGTTTTTTGTTTTTTTTTTGTTTTTTTTGGTTTGTTTGTTTATGTTGTTGGTTTTGTTTTTTTTATATTTATTTTTGGGTTTGTTTTTGTTTGTTTTTATTTGTTTGTTGTTGTGTGTTGGTGTATTTTTTTTGTTGTTTATTTTTTTTTGTATAGTGGGGTTTTTTTGTTTGTTTTTTTGGGTTTTTTTTTGTTATTTTGTTTTTTTGTTGTTGTGTTGGTTTTGATTTTGTATGTTTTTTTGTTGTTTGGTGTTTGTTGGTGTGTGTTGTGTTTTATTTGTTGTGTGTGGGTGTTGTGTGTGTTATTTGGTCTGTTTTTTTAAGTTTTTTTGTTATTGGTGTTTTATTTTTTTGTGTGGTTGTTTTGTGTTTTTGTGTTTGGGGTTTGTTTTTGTTGGGTGTGTGGTGATTTTTTTTTTTTTTGTTTT
>BQNB010093121.1:4417-26445 GCA_026074375.1 Tanacetum coccineum | reverse complement strand
CATTTGTAATTTTGCAAGTAATCATCCATCTTTTTCCTCTCTCTAAATTTCTTCCACATTTCTTCTCATCTTATTTTTCTTGTTTCAATAATGAAGTGAAAGTGATATTGGGTTCCGACAGATTTCTCATCTGAACCCACATTAAGTTCTCAGCATGTCAATGAAGTTAATTTAAAAAATAAAACATCATTGTCCGAATATGATGATGAAAAGTACAATGTAATATCCAAAAGAAAAACTTTAAAGAAACGATTTTCTAAAAAAGAAAAATTCAACATCTTGAGTATTGATCAAGATCTATTTTCTTATGATATATTTTATGTCGATGATTTAAAATTGGATAAGGACAATGATGAAGATAAAATAGGTATCAAGCAATCTTCAGGGGATATATTTATCGAACCGTTACGTAATATAATAAATATCGATGTTGGTAGCTATGCACAAGTGTCAAATAAACTTTGGAAAAAAAAGTCATGATACAAATAGTAAAATTTTCACAACTGAAACTTTTATTAAAGAATTAAGTTGATTTGGAAATATTTTAACAAGGGTTTGCTAATGAATTTTGTTAAAAATTTATATGTGCCATTTGGCATCCTCATCGACCCTAAGTTAGTCTATAAGGATAAGGGGTATATAGGTGTTATTCAATTTTATGAATTGGTGTCATGAAGGCCAAGGGAGCAGAGACACAAGATGGACTAGAGCTGAAGGGAGTCTAACTTAAAGACTCTTCAATAAACAAAAATGCTTGTCAGGAGACAACCCGAAATGTTATTTCAATTTTTGTATCGAGTCTGTCTTCCCAGTATGTTGATGCGGCTTATCCAACCCAATGGATCTGGCGTATTGAATACCCTGGACACATTTTCTTTTTATTTTTTCGTAATTTTAAAAACTTTATTGTCAGACTTGTCAATACGGCGTATTCAGAATTCTGAATGCGGCGTATTTGACCTCTGACCTGTATTGGTTATTTTTCTTACAGGTTTCAATACGGCATATCCATCACCATGGATATGGAGTATCGACTATCCTGTACAGTTATCGTTTTTATTTTCTTATTCTAACCGACGTGTATTTGAAGATACGATTGCTGTGATTTTTTTATGTTAAGACAGAGAAGTACTAAACGTAAATGAAGAAATTGGTGGTATACAGATAATCTGGAATCTTATGTGTGTTGTTCATGCTAGGATTCATATGCTTTCACAACACAACATACATAGTAGCTCATAAACTCAACATGGAGGATCATACCGAGCAATTCTCAAGGGAGTCTTCGTTCTAATTATTTATTTTTCCTGTATTTCATGTTAAATTTATACAATGTAGGCGTTGTATATCTCTAGTGGGAGGATGAGAATTAGAACGCTACTTGTCCTTATTTTCACAAGAATATGCCTAATTTATGCGTAAATTTTAAAAAAATTTAGCATGTTTTTGTTGATTATTTGTTGCATAACCCACATGTACTGTGAGGATTAAGCCTATTCCGTTTCTCCTATTTTACTAAAATTCCCTAAATATACGAGTGTGCCGTTGATTGTTGTAAACTTTAGAACTTGGCTTGGTATACTATTCGAGACCACCATAATGAGTATTATTGTTATAATTGGATTGACTTGTCTAGATTGGTAAATTTCTAGGATTAAACCAAATGGCCTATGTCATTTACAAATATTATGTGATATTAACTAAATACACTAGTTACTTAACCTCGGTATAAAACCCTTTTGTTACTCTTATTTTTAGAGTAAGATACCCTTAGAAAAACCTTCTGAGTCATTCCTTTCATTTTTTACACCACTAAAATACATTTCGTTACACCTTAGCCTACCCTGTAGATTAAAGTCCGTGGTTGATTGCTAGTTGCTTTTGTGTAAAAGTGTGTACTTCCTGTGTTCGTGTGCGTATTTCTTATCTTTGGTTAGGTCGGGAATTGCACATTGCAATGGGAATGTGAAAGTAATTTCTTTTATTTTTCGTGTGTTTACTACTTTCACTATTATTTTTATTTCTGAGTCATGAGCGTTATGGAATTATTAT
The DNA here is from genome assembly GCA_026074375.1 of Tanacetum coccineum. NCBI lineage: Eukaryota > Viridiplantae > Streptophyta > Magnoliopsida > Asterales > Asteraceae > Tanacetum > Tanacetum coccineum. The sequence continues at coordinate 24,393 of BQNB010093121.1, read as the reverse complement.
CCAGATTTATCATGAGCGTGACGTGATGAAATTTTACACCTTTATTCATTTTCTAGTTGTTTAAAAAAATAAAAAAATAGAAAATACAAAAAAATATGTAAGAGAGAAAAAAAGGGGAGGATTGTGAGATAATCGGTTCGTCTAAACTTAACCGATTTTATTATTTATGAGATAATGAATTATTCGTTGGTACGTACTATAAACCAACCATGTAGAGTATTGTTATATATTGTTATAAGTTGGTCACAAAATTAACCGACTATGTGTTTTTTGTATTAAGTGGTAGATATCGCCACTATTATTATACTATATTATGGATGAATAGGAGTTGGTTGTTATGGGAACGCCAACTAGGTTTGTTTTTATGGATCGTTGAGAATGATGATTAAGACATCTTTGAGTCTAAATCGTGTCTACTAAACAAAGCGTGTGTTTTCCGTGGTAAAGCGTGAGTTAGTCAGTGATTTGTGTCTTTTTCAAGGTTGTGGTCGAGAAAGTAGCTAGCAACATTATTGTTTATTGGTTGGACTTTGTAAATAGAGATAAAGAGCAATCGATATTTTAACTAATGGTTTTTATTGAAATTGATGATAAAAGACTTAAACTACAGGAGTATATATAGGCCTTGCTTAGCTTAAAGGCTAAGCTAGGTTAACTAATGGGTTGGGCCCTTATTAATTACTCTAACATCCCCCCTCAAGCTGGAGCATAGATATTGATCATGCCCAACTTGTTACAAATATAAAACCAAAAAATGATTAAAACCCAAAAAACTATAAGCATAAGTCTTCCACGAAGCAATGATCAAAAATCTTCAACAAACTCAAAACTAATCGATCTCACAAGGGATCGAACTAAAATACAAAGCAACCGAATGGTCTCAACTAACACACAAATCCAGAAAGACCGAAGCAACCACCATGTCTCAACTAACAAGAAGTTCCAAAAGACAAAGCAACCTGTCTTGACAGGTCTCAGCTAACCAAAAAATCCCAAAAATGAAGCAACCTGAGGTCTCAACTAACCAAAAAATCCCAAAAGACGAAGCAACTTGTAGCGCACGTCTCAACTAACAAAAAATCCTAAAAGATGAAGCAACTTGTAGCGCAGGTCTCAACTAACCAAAAAACTCAAAAAAACTAAATCATCAACAAAATGTATCAAATTACTTAAGAGAAGTAATCTTCTTGGTCACCAAATACAATCGTCTTGGTCACCATATACCTCCACAGATTCTGTCCCAGCAATAGCAGTAGCAGCAGTAGAAGTAGAAGAATTCACATTCACAGAACCTTTAAGACGAGCATATTCCGCGGCATAAATGGTGACCGTCTAATCAGAAGCGGCAGAAGCACGTGCAGAAGAGCCCTTTTTCTTAGCTAAGAGTTTCTTGCAATTACGTGTGGTATGCCCTAATTCATGACATTAATAACACTCAACCTCATCAGAATTAAAACCTTGGGAATCACCAACTCGATCACTGTTACCATTCCTAGAACCACCTTCAAATCTACCACGACTAACAAGAGCACTATTAGAAGCCAATGTATGAGGAGACTGTAGAGTCTCATTACGAATAACTCGAGCAAATGTGTCTTGAAGAGATGGAATCTCCGTCTCATTCAAGAATTGACATCTAAGAGAATCAAATTCGGGTCGCAAGCCGGTTAGAAAGCTCATTACAGCTATTTGTTCCCTTTGCTTTTGCATCACTTTCACATCAACACTTATAGGAAGAAGAGAATTCAATTCTTCATACATTTTCTTAAATTCCATAACATAAGCAGTAAGTGACAGATCTTGTTGTTCCCCATGATGAAAAGCCTTACACACACTATATATCCGAGAGATATTCTTCTGTCCAGAATACAAAAAATCAAGATAATTTATCAATTCCTTTACGTACTCACAATGATCAAGTAAAGGAATAACAGATGGTTCAATAGAGTTCCTAATCATCAAGAACAACCGAGCATCATTCTGCAACCATTGATCCTTAGTCTCATCCGTAGGAGGATTATCTTTAAGATGAGAAGCTTTTCCGATACTACATAGATAGATACGAACGGTCTTGCTCCATGCAAAGAAGTTGGAGCCATCAAGTTTGGTATCTGTAATCCTATTCACTATGGGAAGTCCATCAATAACAGAACCACCACTACTAGATGCACCATCACTTTTCTTGTCACTAACCATAATTGAGAATTAAATCAAGAAACTTTGACACTTCCAAACAAAAGAATATAAACCTTTAAACTAAATCAGAAACCAAATAGTAACCACACAAATTGAAAAAACATAAATTCACAAATCAGACTAGATCTCACCAGGGTTCTAGTCGGAATCACAAAGAATGGAGATCTAGAAAACGTAGGAGGTGAGATCCGATTAACATGATTTCTGGATGATCTAAAACCTGATTGGTACTCACACAGGTACCTTATTTTAAAAACTAAAATCAAAACCCTAATTAGAGCTAAACTTGAATCGAAACCCTTATAGCTCTGATACCATGTAAACAGAGATAAAGAGTAATCGATATTTTAACTAATGGTTTTTATTGAAATTGATGATAAAAGACTAAAACTACAGGAGTATAAATAGGCCTTGCTTAGCTTAAAGGCTAAGCTAAGTTAACTAATGGGTTTGGCCCTTATTACTAACTCTAACAGACTTAATCTATCTGTTTTGTTATTTTATTTTACACCAATTATATATGTTTCTCATGCCTAATCCCTACCCTATATCATTCTTCATCCTAACATTTGGTTTACTCGAATTAGGGATTTGAGCAATCACATGTGTCTCATTCATGGATTTGAATGTGTATGTGTGATTTTGTCACCATTGTTGGTGTAATACTATTGGTGAAAATTACTTAATCCTATTCTTTAGCTTATTCGAGTGAGGGAGTGAGCAATCATAAGTGTCACGATCATGGTTTTAGACGTGCATTTGTGGTTTTGTTTCCTTTTATGAAATATTGGTATCAATAGAGATTAAAAAGAGTAATCAACCCTTAACCCTTGTCATATTTACCCAATTTACCTTTTTAGACATTTTACTCCTTAGCTTTAGTGGTGGAGATGTGTATCCTTGCCAAGGTTATGATAGAATACTCGTCACGACCGAGCAATTGAGCAAACTACTAAATGTTACCACATAGATAAGTTGAGTAATTTGAGCGATTTCATTTCCTATTTTGTGAGGTGTTTGGTTGTGCACTAGTAATTGAATAAAAATGCTTAAATGAAAAATCCTAGACAATCTTTGGGATACGTTTTCATAAGTTAAATCTAAAGTCTACTTAAGGACAAGTAGGATTCAAGTGGGGGGACATTTATCCCATCTTTATAGCTTGTTTATATTATTTTATATAAGATTTGATACTTAATTGCTTATCTCTATAAATCTTAGTTATTATCGAGCAATGGGTGAAAGTTAGAGAAAAGAACGTGTTTTGGAGCATAAACGAAGAAGTTCAAGAAAGTCTACTGAATCTGACGTCCATACGCCGTATCATTCTAGATAAATACGCCATATCCCAAGACTTAGACAAATTCAAGACCATTGTCTGGCCTTGAAGAATACGTCGTATCCACATTAACAGATACAACACATATGAAACCTTGGTCAACTTTTAGAACAAGCATGTTTTACTCTCGATACGTTGTATTCACCTATGCAAATACGGCGTATTCGCGCCCTAAATTTACAAGATATCCATGACGGGAAGACCCTAATACGCCGTATCTAGATACATCAATGCGCCGTATAGGGAGGCGGTTAAGGATTTTTCTAGAATATAATAATCATGGAGCCCATGCTAAATACCCTTGATACGCCGTATCAGACCTCACCAATACGCCGTATCGACCAGATTTGCCAGCCTATAAATAGAAAACCTAGCATTTGGTTTTCTGGGAGCAAAAACCACCAAGTACGACTATCAGATGATTTTTGAAGACAAGAAGGTCATGCAAGTGCATTCATTCCATAGGAAAACTCTTGTAATGATTATACTCCACTATAATCGTTCGGTTAGCGTATTGTTTTCTTTATGAACTTTACTTTAATTGTTTTGAATATGATATTGTGTATTGTTATAGAGATTATGGGCTAATACTTGTAGGTATTAGCCAAGTTTATGATAATTTAATGTTTTGATTTGTTTATATCGATTGTTTACGCTGTTCGTGCATGGTGATTATGTTTATCACTAATTACCCGTTTATGTGCTTGTGTTTACTGTTTTCATCTATCATTCAACCTAGATCTAGGATTATAAATAAAAGCGTTGTAACTTAACCGTTCATTTGGGGCATATAGCGGTAGAGTCTGGATAGATACTACATATAGCTTATCATATAACTTATCATAAAGACTATACAATAAAACATGGTTTCTACTTTTAATTAAGTGAATGATAGACTATAAAGAACGTTATGTTTCCTTTGGTAGTTAAGTGGATTGTAGACTACTAGTATATAGATAACCATTAGGCCATAAGTTGGTAAAGCCTCGATGAGCTAGGTTTCAATATTGTCACCTAGATAGATTATAATCGACGGTGTGAACTTTATGCGGGTTTGGTTGATTGTGACAGGATTAACCGTAATATAAACCTAGAGTTTAGGGAGAAGTACCACCTAGCTTTGGAATGATATACCACCAACGATAGTAGTACAATCATTGCACACATAGACAATTCATACGTTTTATTTGAATAAACATGGTTAATATGTTTTCCTTACATAAGTGCTTGACCTCTTCTTTATCATTTGTTTATCTGCTTGTGTGTGTTATTTGTCTCTTTTTTTGATTTATTAGTTTAGATTAAACCAAAACTCGTGCCCGTCTCGCAGGCTAAACCCCCTATTTGTGTTAGTTTAGGTTTAAGTAGGATTAATTAGGTTTAACTTAGATAATCAGAATACTAGTAAATTAGGTATTAACGCTCACTCTTAGTGATCGACACCCTAATTAACAACGAACCTACAATTGATCGGGTACACTGCCCGTTAGTGTTAGTTAATAGGTAAAGTCGACAAAATTTAAATAGTAAAACTTGATAATATAATTACCTATACTAAACGACACATCAAGTTTTTGGCACCGCTACCGGGGAGTGAAATTTGTTTAATACCTGTTTATTGGTATTTTAGATTAGATTTTGTGTTTTTAGCTTAGTTTTTATTAGTTTGTTATTATGTCTTTTAATAGTTTAGTGTTTTTGTGTTTTCATTTTCGATACCTGTTGTTTACCTTCTGTTCGAATACTTGATACGGCGTATTCATCCCTTTGAATACGGCGTATCCACTTTTCAAAATTTATACAACGTATTCGAGATCAAACATCAATACGGCGTATTCATTCTACTGAATACGGCGTATCGATCGTCTGATACGACATAAATTTTAGTTAGCTTTTCGTTTCAATTTTAAGAATAGTTTGACTTTAAATTTTGTCTTTTGTTTCTGGAATCATGTTTAAATTCTCTTCCAGACAGTTTGCTTATCCTGAAAAGAAGTTAACTATCAATGAAATGTTGGCTAAGTTTATAAATGAAGGAATACGAGAACACGAGGAGATCGAAATATTCATTAGAGAATATAGGACGACCAAAGGAGCTTTTATTAAAGGAGCAAAACAACTTATTAAGTGAGCTAAAAATTGAAGTACATCAGTTGTCAAAGGTTATGAGTGATGTTTTGTTTTCAAGACACGAAGTTAAAGGAGTAACAACAAGAGGAGGAAAAATGACATCTAAGGTTACTTACGATAAAGAATCAATGAAGCGAATGATAACCTTAATGAGCCTTCTGGATTTCAACGTGATGAGCAAGAAAAACCGCAAGAAGTTATTGTGGAAAATGAATCCTCAAAGGTTCAGGAACGGACTATACAACCCTCAATGGAGTCACAACAACCATCAATTCCTTTCCCTAACCGGATGATAAAGGAAAAGGAAGAAGCACAACAACGGAAGTTTTTAGAGAATTTAAGACAACTTCATAGGGAGTCTAATTTAAAGAACGGCTTTAATAAACATAAGAAGCGCTGCTGGAGATAATCCCGGAATTGTTATTTCAATTTTTGTAATGGGTCTGTCTGTGCCTGTGTGTTCGATACGGACGTATCAAAACCCATTGGATATCAGCGTATGGAATACCTTGGGACACATTATTCTTTTTATTTTCAGTTACTTTAAAACTTTATGTCCTGACTTGTCATTACAGTCGTATTTAAAGTTTGAATGCAGCGTATTTGTCCTCTGAACTGTATTGGTTATTGTTTTCTTACAGGTGTCAATACGACGAACATATCCACACATGGAACGTCGTATAGGATATGCTGTACAATTATCAGTTTTATTTTCTTATTTTAACCGATGTTTATTTAGAGTTACAATTTGTTATGATTTTCTTTATGTTAAAACAGAGAAGTACTAACTGCAAAGTGATGAAGTGGTGGTATGCCAGTTAATTCTGGAATGTATGTGTGTTTGTCATGATGGTGTTTAGATCTTTGTAGCGACAACAATATGACATTGTATGCTCTCATTTAAACTCAGTAATGAAGGATCTTACCGAGCAAATCCCAGAGGACTTTTCGTTCTAATTCTTTATATTTCTTGTTTTTCATGTTAAATTTATACAACATGGGTGTTGTATATCTCAAGTGGGGGGAGGAGAATTAGAACGCTACTTGTCTTATTTTCAAAGATTATGCTAATTTATGATTATAAAAATATTAATTTTTTTAAATTATTTAATGAGCATGTTTTTTGTAGATTATTAGTTGCATAACCCGCACACATAACCCTTATGTCCATATTGTGAGGATTAAGCCTATTCAGTTTCCTCAATTCTTCTAAAATTCCATAAATATATGAGTGTGTCAGTGATTGTAGTAAACTTTAGAACTTGGCTTGCTATACTATTCGAGACCACCATAACGATTATTATTTTTATAATTGGAGTGACTTGTCTAGATTGGTAAATTGATAGGATCAAACCAAAAAGCCTATATCGTTTACAAATATTATGTGATATTAACTAACTACACTGGTTAGTTAACCTCCGTATAAAACCCTTTTGTTACATCATTTTTAGAGTAAGATACCCCTAGAAAAACCTTCTGAGCCATTCCTTTCGTTTCTTACACCACTAAAATATGTTTTGTTACACCTTTACACCTTAGCCTACACTGTAGATTAAAGTTCGTAGTTGGTTGCTAGTTGCTTTTGTGTAGAAGTATGTACTTCCTGTGTTCGTGTGCGTATTTCTTATTTTTGGTTAGGTTGGGAATTGCGCATTGCAATGGGAACGTGAAAGTAGTTTCTTTATTGTTTGTGTATTTACTACTTTCACTATTATTTTTATTTCTGAGTCATGAGCGTTATGGAATTAGTATCCAGATTTATTATGATCGTGAAGTAGTGAAATTTTACACCTTTATTATTTTAGTTTATGTTTGCAAAAAAAATCAAAAAATAGAAAAGTACAAAAAAATGTAAGAGAAAAAAAAGGATAGGATTGTGAAATAATTGGTTCATCTAAACTTAACTGATTTTATTATTTATAAGATAATCGATTATTCGTTGTTACGTGCTATAAACCAATGATGTAGAGAATTTTTGTATATTATTTGAAGTAGGTCTCAAAATTAACCAACTATGTATATTTTTTTTGTATCAAATGGTAGATATCGCCACTATTGTTGTACTATATTATGGATGAATGGGAGTTGGTTGTTATGGGAGCGCCAACTAGGTTTGTTTTTATTGATGATTAGGACATCTTTGAGTCTAATTCGTGTCTACCAAACAAAGCGTGAGTTTTTTGTCTTAAAGCGTGAGTTAGTCAGTGATTTGTGTCTTTTCCAAGGTTGTGGTTGGGAAAGTAGCTAGCAACATTATTATTTATTTATTGGACATAATCTATTTGTTTTGTTGTTTCATTTTACACCAACTATATATGTTTCCCATGCCTAATCTCTACCCTATATCATTCTTCATCATAACCTTTGGTTTACTCGAATGAGGGATTTGAGCAATCACATGTGTCTCATTCATGGATTTGTATGTGTATGTGTAGTTTTGTCTCCCTTGTTGGTGTAGTACTATTGGTGAAGATTACTTAATCCTATTCTTTAGCTTATTCGAGTTAGGGAGTGAACAATCACAAGTGTCGCGGTCATGGATTTGGGCGTGTATTTTTGGTTTTGTCGCCTTTTCTGGAATACTGGTATCGATAGAGATTAAAAAGAGTGATCAACCCTTAAGCCTTGTCATATTCACCAAATTTACCTTTTTAGACTTGTTACTCCTTAGCTTTAGTGGGGGAGATGTGTATCCTTGACAATGATTTTGTTATAAATTACTCAGTCCACGACAGAGCTATTGCAGAGAACTACTAAATGTTACCACATATAATTTGTTGAGTGTTTTGTGTGATTTCGTGCCTATTTGTGAATTTTGCAGCTGGTATTGAAATAAACACGACTATAAATGAAAATCCTTGGACATTTCGTTTAGGTTTACCACATTTTTCATAAGTTAATTCTAAAGTCTACTTGAGGACAAGTAGGATTCAAGTGGGGGGTATTTGATGACATCAAATAACGTCACATTATTGGCATCATTTATCCTATTTATATTGCTTGTTTTATATTATTTTATATAAGATTTGATACTTAATTGCTTATCTTTATGAATTTTAGTTATTATCGAGCAATTGGCGAAAGATGGAGAAAAGAACGTGGTTTGCAGCGTAAATGAAGAAGTTCGAGGAAAGTATACTAAATCTGAAGAATAAGATGTATCATTTTAGACAAATACTCAGTATCTTAATACTTAGACGAATTCAAGACCATTGCCTGACTTTGAAGAATACACCGTATCCACATCAGTAGATACGCCGTATAAGATACTTTGGTCAACATTCTGAGCAAGACAAGTGTATACTGGACAATACGCGTATTAGATAGCCCTTTACGCCGTTTCACAGTGGTGGTTTATGAAATATTCTAGAATATAATATTCGTGAAGCCCACGTCAAATAGTCCCAATACGCCGTATTGGATCCCTCCAATTCGACGTATTGACCTAATTTCAAAGCCTATATAAAGAAAACCCTACATTCAGTTTTCAGTGTGCAATAGAAGCTTTTAAGCACCAAGTATGATTCTTAGACGATTTTAGAAGTCAAATAGTTGGTCCACAAGTGCTTAATTACAATTGGATAACTCTCTGTAAATCTTCTATACTCTGCTATACGCTTAGGTAAGTAACCATTTTATTTACGTTAAATCGTTCGTCTATGATACTGTGTATTGTTACAATGATATGGGTACAATACCTATACGGTATCTAGACCAGTTTATGATAGTTGATGTTTTGATTTCGTTTACTGTTGATTGTTTACTCTTTCGTTGCATGTTATATTTGTTTATCAATTCATACCCGTTTATGCGCTTATTATGTTTTCATCTGTCATTCATTGGATCTAGATATAAATAAAGGCATTGTAAATCATCGTTATTTGGCTGTTAGAATAGAGTCTGGATTGTACTACATACAGTTTATTAATATATCTGGATCAAATAGGATTACAAATAAAGTCATGTTCTACTTATGGTTAGGTGAATGGTAGACTAAGGTATCTTAGGACTACAAATAACATTCTATTTTACTTGGGTAGTTCAGTGGATTGTAGACTACCAGTATATAGATAACAATCAGGCATAAGTTAGTAAAGCCTCGATGAGCTAGGTTCCTATATGATTCCAATATTGTCATCTAGTTAAATTATATAATAACGGTCATGTGTACTCTTTATGCGGGTTGGTTAATTGGTGACAAGATAACCATAATATAAACCTAGAGTCTTGGGAGAAGTACCACCTGACTTAGGATTGATAAAACACCAACGAAAGTAGTACAATCATAGCAAGAATAAACAATTCATCATCTTATTTAATTAAAACATGGTTAATACGTTTTCCTTCATAAGTGCTTGGACAGCTCCTTTATATTTGTTTTATCTGCTGTGTGGGTTTAATCATATTGTTTTTTTCCGTATTTGTTTAGGATTTCAATAAACTAATACTCGTGTACTCTCTCAGGCCTGAACACCCTCGTGCGGTAGTTTAGGTTTATATTATGATTATTTAGAGGACTAAATAACATGTAAAACTAAAATACTTGTGCGTAAAAGTCATTAACGCTCACCTCTTAGTGATCGACAACCTACTTACAACGAATCTACAATTAATCATGTTCCTGTCCGTTAGTGTTAGTAATAGGTAAAGCCGGCAAAATTTTAATTAGTTAAACTTGATATTATAATTACCTACTCACAACGAGCACATCAGATATGCATCGTTTAACTTGAGTAATTCCGTTGTTACTTACCGAACAGAAGAGTTGTCAACCCCAACAGATCTATCCAGAACATTCGTACTTACACAAAGTAATAAGGGTTCATGATAGTAGGGACTTCATGGCAATAAGGCAACTTAGTGTGAATCCGTATAAGTTTAAAGTACTTGTGTCCGTAAGTAAAAGCAAGCCATGTATTCTCATCCCAAGTATTTCAAAACAAGTAACATTGTAGTTCAATACAAGTAAAAGTAGGGCTTTGAAACTCACCTCAAATAGGTAATACAATCGGGAAAAATAACGCAAGTGCATGATAAGTGCTTAATTGTATATATAAATTACCCGGGATTTTGCCAAATAAAAGCCAAATAATGCCAAAAGGATAGAAAAATGTGTGCTTTTGTGTCTATTGTGCAGGAAAGGTTAAAAAAGACAAAAAGAAGCAAAATCAGTCAAAAACCGACAAGAAACGGAGAAGGTAGACAAGAGATGAAGAATGGATGCTCATATCATACAAAAGCCGGATCAGCCCTGTTCTGCAAGAAAGAAATGCAAATGAAAGCCCAAAGGAACCATTGTGGTCAAAGTTTGCAAAGCTAGGGTTTTTCGGATATTACTGGTAGTCATAGGGCTAAAGTTGCAGTAAAGATTAAAGTTGTTTTATCAAAAGGTAAAAAATATATCATATCCAACAAGGTCTTAGGGACTGAGCAAGTTTGATAATTGTCTTTTCGACTACAAAAGAGAGGGAAATGAAACGAGGGACTGTTTTTGCTATTACTACCAAACATTCAAAAACCATCTTGTCGCGTGGAGTTGGGGGTGTTCAGAGTGATTAATTAAGATATCATTTTTACACTCCCCCCACACAAACCATCCAACAGGAATTTCAGCCAATTCAATACAAACCCAACTTGCTTAATAGCCCTTCCCCGCTCCTCTATACTTCAATTAACCTCGTATTAATCACCTTCCACCTCACTAATCCTACGTGGCGTCATTTCATTGGTCTAAATCCTTCTATAATCCACGTGGCAGTTCACAATTGGTTCGAACATGTCACAAGCTCATCAACAACTGAAGCTTTCATTCTTTTCTATAAATAGGAAGCTTAGGGTTCATTTTTAGAGTGAGTTAGTAGTTTTAATTTTCAGTTTGTAATTTTCCTTATTTTTTTAAGCATTTTCTTTTGAGTTTTTCAAATTCAGCTTTAAGCACTTGTACTTTTTATCTCTAAGCTTGTACTTTACTATTTTGAGTAATAAAATTCAGTTTTTAAGTTTCAATCGTTTTTCCTTTCAAATTTAAGCTGTTTTTACCTCAATAAGCTCTCATAAGCTCTTTTGAGCTTATACTTGTTCATAAGCTCAAATTCAGTTTAAAACTTGTTGAAAGTCATTTACTTACTAGTTTTGTCCAATTTAAATCAAAACATGATCACTTGAGTTCATTGGATTCATTTTGGAAGCAACAAGGAGGTAATAAGCTTTTAAAAGCTTATTGAGCTTTAAGCTCAAGGGATAGAGGCAAGGTGCCACTTAGGTGTATGTTTTTTAAGCCACTCACTCAGATAGAGTGGCTTGTGACTGAGACTACAAAAAAATCAAGGTTTCATTTCTCAAATTTCATTTTTGCTTAATTTTAGCTTAAAACATTTGCTTATTTACTTTTCATTACTGTTCAATTCTTTGCAAACATATTTGTTTAGGCTTGTTATTTTGCTGTTTTAAGTTTTCATTAGATGAAATTTGTGTAATCTCAGTTTATCTTTTAAAACTGTCATAGTAAGTAGTATAAGCTAGGAGAGAAACTAGTTTAAATTCATTAATAAGCTGTAGGTTTTAGTTTAAAAATAGCTTAATTAGGTGATTTCTAATAAGAGTAGATATAAAGTTGTGACAGCTTTAGCTTTTAAATAGAATTTAATGAGAAATTAGTTTTGACAGCTTTAATAAGGGAGTGTTTGGATTAATGCATTTTTGACTTAAAAAGTCAACACAATTTAGTTTAAACACTTTGCATAGTTGAGTTTAACAAATTTAAGAAGTTTTACACAGGATTCAAAATTCAAGAGTTAGTTTGTAATATTTCAAAGTTTTTAGCTTAATAAGATTGAATTTGCACCAGGACAGTTTTAGACTTGAGTAGAATTTGAAGGTTGAGTGATTTTCAGCATAAGAGAGTTTAAAGTTTGATTCATGTTGGATTAAATACAAGTTTAAAGTAAGTACAAGAGATTTAACTCTTGAAATTTGGCCTGCACATAGAAATCTTACCAATTGCATCAGCAACAACAGTTAATGCTGTTGTTGCTATGCACTTTTCTAGTTTCTTTTGAGAATTCATTATTAGAAGTTAGGGTTTAGAATTAAGCATTTTAGTAGATTTCCATTAGTTTTACAAGATTAATCTCTTATATTTCATTTTAAGCTTTCAATTCTAGCTTATATTTCCTGCAAAAGTAGCATGATAGCAGCAAACTAGATTCTAGTTTATTTTCTTGTGAATCTCATTTCTAGTTGATTAGTTAAAAAACCTTTTATCTAGGTTAGTTTTAAATCCTTAGTTTAGCTTATTTCCAAAAATTCAGCTTCTAAGATTTAGAAATAAGCTCTTTAGCTTATTAAGAAAAGCTTAAATTCAGTTTTAAGGCTGAACTTGCACTTTTTAATATCATTTTACTTGTTAATCTTGTTAAAACTTAGCTTATCTCTTTTTAGAAACATTAAGTACACATCTTAGGGTGCATTTAGCTTCTTTTGGTTTTTACTTTCATATAGAAATAAGCTAGAAATAAGCCAAAGTGTTAATAAGCTAGTAAACCCCAAGTTACTGTAACAGATTTGAAGAAGCTTAGTTTTTAGCTTATTGAGTTGTTAAAAGTAGAAAGTGCCTTCATTAATGTTGTTTAGAATAAGCTGTTCTATAAGTTTGTAGTTTTAAGTTTTAGCTGAATCTCAATTTTTAATAAGCCAAAAATAAGCTAGATCGCAGGGTTTATTTGGTACTTTTCCCATAGTTTAGGGTTACCCGTTTGCATATAAGTGTAAATTCACAATAGTTAGCCCGCCTACCCTTTAGTTTCGTTTCTTACACTTTCTACCCTGTTCTTTCTAGATTAATAAATAGATTTAATAATTTTCATTTTAGTTTAATAAAAATTAGGGTTTAGATTTAATTGATAAAATTAGGGCTTAATTAGGTTATAAAATTTAGGGCTTTTTGTTCCATTAAATTTCTGCACCTTTCTAGTTTATAAAAAACATTTTTCTTTATTTTTCCAGTAAAATTTGTATTTTCTAGGAATTAAAATAGATTTTAGTTAATTTCTTTTTCTTAGAAAAATCATAGAAAATAGAGAAATAATTGAAAAATTAAAATTCTTTTTGCAATAATTTTCTTTTTAAATCTAGTATTTTTGAAAAATAAAAGTAAAATTTTAGTGATAATTTTTAGAAAAAGTTTGTTTTTGTTAATTCATTTTTCTTTAAAAATTCATAAAAATCATAAATAGTTTTTAAAAAATTCTCCATTACTTTTTTCCTAAAATTTTCTTTTTAAATTTGTGATTTTTAGGGCATTAAATTTGTTAAAAGTAGTGCCTTAGATTTTAAAGGCTTGAACCGTTCCTCTATCCTCTGATTAATCTCTTCTGTGCATTAGAGTAGCTTAAGTAGAGTTAAGTCACCAACAAAACTTATGCGAGTCTCTTAGATTGAAAACCCACTTTATCCGTTAGAATTAGGATTAACTTAGGTTTAGCATAGGTTTAACATAGAATAGACTAACTTAGATAACTAAAATACTAATAGACATAGGAATTAGTTCTCGCTCTTAGTGATCGATACCCTACTTACCAATGAAGCTATAATTGATCAGGTACACTGCCCGTTAAAGTGTTGTTTTAGGTAAAGTCGACAAAATATAAATAGTAAAACTTGATACATAAAATATATCTACACACAACGACACATCAATAATGTCAAAAATAGACGTGACACTAGACTTAGAACTATAAAAAGAAGCTTAACATGTTTACCCAACTAACATGCATTACATAAACTAGACGACTTTGACTTATTAAAAGAAATTAAATGACTTGACTCTAACTTTCGTATAACATCATCACCAAGATGTCCTAGGCGTTGATGCCATGTGGAATGACTAAAGGAAAGCAAAGAAAATGGTGTAGATGGTGATGGTGGATGAGTAACTGGGTAAAGATCTCCAGTACTGTCACAACAGAGAAGAAGCTTCTGAGTTTGGTAATCTTTCACAAAAAAAACCATAAGCCTCAAATTTAACAGAAACATCATTGTCAAGGGTAAATTTACGAACAGAAATTAAATTCTTAATTATGTGAAGTGTGACAAGAATATGATTTAAATGAAGAGGCTTATGAGATGTATGCAAGATGCTATGTCTGGTATAAGTGATAAGAATAGATTGACCATTGCCAACAAATACCAATGGATAAATGCTCGAATTACTAAAGGAAGTGTGTATACTTGTATTGTCTGCCAAGTGAAAAGATGCTACAGTGTACATGTTCCAAGAGGGATCTTGAGGAGTCATCTAAAATGTTTGTGGAAGCATGGTTTCTTGAGATTGAAGCGCATTTGGCATGTATGCATAATTCTTGGGAACATAAATTTCAGGACCAATAATCACTTCACTTCCATGATAACCATACAAAAAATAAGAAAGGAGAATAAGATAGAAAAGAGATGAGAGAAAACTAAACTAAAGAGATGTTAGAGACAGAAATAAATAAGAGAAGAAGAAGAGAAGGTTAGATTATCACAAGTAGAAGAAGAGTTACAAATGACAAACAACCCCTCTCCATTGTAGAGAGGGGGTATTTATAATGCCTAGCTAAACCTAGGACGCCTATGGTTTCCTTTGATGGATCGAGCTCAGGTTTTGGTTGGGCTTAAGCCCACAATGCTTATAATATTAGATTACAAAATGAGTCTGGTTCCCTTTTTAGTCTATTATAACGTAACAACCGAGTCTTCCCGACTGAATGACTAAGATTCTTTATTCGACTTAATATTTTGAGGCTAACAATCTCCCCCGAAGCGAGGTCATTGAACCCTTTGAACTTTGAGCTCTTTGAGATTGTGTTGACGTTATGCTCTTTAGTCTTGGTCTTAGTCTTGGTCTTGGTCTTGGTCTTGGTCTTCGTTGTAGGCTTGTTCCTTCATGTTGTATGATCTTTAATCTTGAACCTTTGTCATCGTCTTTTGAATTTGTCTTTGATTCTAAGACCTTTAAATCTTTTCCTTGTTTGACTTCGTCATCTTTTCCATCTTGCGATCTTGTATCTTGACCAACATGCTCATACTATGCATCATCTTGAAAGCTTGCAAACAATATCCATTAACAATCTTTGTCTTGATAATCCGAATATATTTAAGGAAGATCTTGAATATTAGAGTTTGCGGAAGACTTTAGTAACATGTACTTGAGCTTTCATCATGTCTTTATATTTATCGATCGAGCATGAGCATGGAGTAATGAATCTGACTCAGCTAGAATAAGGTTGCTACTCCGTCGTCTAAACCTGCATTTATATGGTTAGTGATAAACAACAGATATGGACAAATAGGGCTTTGTTATTCGTTGAAGTTCTGTAACGTTAACCTCCAGTTCTGTGAGCACCGACCTGTGATTGGTAGGTTCAATTTAGAAGAATCTTCTTGACAGTATTTCCAGCTTAAAGTGTTAGATCCTCTAACGCAGATGCATTAGATTTACTATACTTGCTTGTTCTTATTATCGGAACGTCTCAAAGAAGACATCACGATAAGAGTAAATCAGTTAGTAACAATCTTACTGATTGAGTCGTCAATTCATTTACAGGACCAAAATTGATATCCAGTTATCACAAGTTTGATTCACATTAAATCTCGCAAGTAACCTACCGTAGTGTTGTTTGATGTTGACACTAAAGGAATTTTCATCGTCACTGTGAATACTAAAGAGTATCCCTCTGATGTTGTGGCAAAATTACAAGGATAATTCATAGGATTCTTTGTTATCACTTGTGTTCTAGATGTTAAACAACAAGTGTTTATTAGGAAATTTATCCTAATGAGATTTACAGATTGATCTCATGGCTCTAGACTCGATTTGTACGTTTTGGTTTTAGTGATCGGAGGCTGGAACTGACTGCCATCTTTTCAATATCAACGATCTCGAAGTGAGATGTCAATAGATAATGTGTGTATCTCCGTGAGAAATGAGACAAGTCTCTTTTGAGAGACTCGAATGGCTGGGAAGGGTTATGCAGTGCATCACTAGGTCCATGATGTCTTGCCTTTAATACATAAATTCATCTTTGTGAAAACTGATAGCGTATGTATTGACTCGGTATCTGCCTAAAGTTTTATGGGAGGGCTTCTTTCTTAGACCCATTAATCCTTTACATTTCTTTTCATTTCTTTACCCCCCCTTTCAAATCAAATTTAAATTAATTGTGTAATAATAATAAGATGATGAATTGAAATTATAATTTTTTTGAAACCCCAAAATAAAAATTTTAGTTAAGATTAATGAGTTAATGATTAAAGGGTTAGATATGCTTAACAAGACGTCATTACTAACACCTTGTTATGATTGTTCTAGTGTTAGCTCATGCCTTAGACTACATTATTCCTTTTTTTCATTAATCTCCAAATCATACCTAAGGACTGCTATTTCTAACTATGGATTTCCTTGTTAGATCCCACAGTATCTGGTTGGATCATAAGACTAATAACCTAAACCTAACCAGAACTTACGACTTCAGAATCGTCATGAGTTAATAGGTTTGTTGGTATATAGATCTAACCATAAAATCTATTGAAATCAATCAAAGTGTTTGACATAAAATCAAAACGTTTAAAAACACTTGAGAGTTTCATTCTTTTTTAAAATGCTCCTTTCCCCCTACACATATGCATCAATATTCTAAATATTTCGTGCACATAGAGGGAAAGAAGTTTGCAACATGAGTCTTAAAGATCACATTCGGTTTAGATCACATTATAATCACAATTTCTCCCCCGAGGCTGAAATAATAAATCAACTTAGTAATTTCATATCAATGATTAAATGGACATTTATTTGGAAAGTAGTGTGGGGATAAAAATATTTAAGCAACATGTATAGTTATGGAACAATATTTCTGATATGCTCCCCCTCAACAATAATGTGGTTTCACAATAATGGAAAATAAGGACCCTTGTAGTGAAAATGATAAGACACCACAAATATGTTGAGTATGGAGTGAAGATGCCTTGGTATAACACACGTAGTATAAGTACTAGTATGATAAACCATTCATCAGTGGACATTATCAGAAGATAAATGCAAAAGTATTCATGAATACCCAGTGCATAGTGGTACTTGGAGAAATGAGCACACAATTTTGAAATGACATTGATAAGGTCTTGAAAAATTATGCTCATTATCCACGCGAGTTTGACACTGAATTACCACTTTTAAATCCACTGAATATTTTGGATACATAAAATTTAACTTTTATGAGATGTATCCAACAACATTAAAAGGCGTTTGGTTTTAAAAAAATCCCCATCAAAAATTAATCCACTTATATAAAATGATTCGACTTTTGATAGTTTCGTAAGAAGGGAGTGTTGAATACACAATTTTGAAAGATTTTGAATAACCTTTTGAAAAATTCTTGAAAAATTGTGTTCAATTGTTTGAAAACTAATGTTACTTGAGCTCTAAAGACTTTGAATGTCTTTGAATTGACATTTTTTGTCAGCTCAAGTCTAAGAAGTTGTTATCTTCTCGTTGTGAGGATAGATGTACACGAGTGCACACTTTCCTTTATTTGAAGAACGAGTCCTAAGCTGATATTTACTTAGAATTCGTGTATCCCGAGAAAGAATTTTTTTTGAAAGAATGCTCAAGACTAAGAAGATTTCTCTTCTTTTTAAGATAAAGTGCACTGAAATGTACACTTTTCTTCTCTTTAAAACCGAGTTGTGCACTGATGTGTGCACAAGTCATCTGAAAAATTTATAATACATGTTTTGAAAGCATTTGAACTCTTGCTCGAACTTCATTTACATACCCGTGACAATATTAATCTTTATTTCTAGGTACGTAAATGTTATCGATTCCAAGAGACACGTCGAGAATATTCTTTTTGGTATTTTATTCATTTTTTAATTTTGTATTTGATTTTTGAGAGTTTTCTATTTTATATTTTGTTTTTCTGAAGATTTTCTAAAATAATCAAAAATTAAAGTTTGAACAAGTGTAAAAGATGGTATAATATTTACATTTGTTGAACCCTTGAAAGAAATGGGTTCTGAAGCCATTGAAGTACATGCACTCAAAGAGGACGAGTTTGCACAAATAATAATATTAGGAGTACATGTTTCCTTTCCTAATGGTAACGTACTATTATTCGTGTTGATGCAAATTTCGAGAGACTTCCTAGTTGGAATCCACCTAAGACCAACATAAGCAAAGATTCTACCCGTTGGTTTCCATGTAAGACCAGATCTAGGAGGCATTGATTTTACATACAACGGAAGTCTTATTTGGAGAAAACCTTTGTCCTATGGGGATCTGTCTGCCATGATTCTTAGAATTGCTTCTCTTTTCTATGGGTATATATCTCTTTGTTGTCTTATGGGATTGTGCATCCTTTTTCTGTACAGAGGCATGAGAATTCACCTCAGAAAGGTATTTGAAAATGAACGCATTGTGATTTGGAGTGTAAATGCACTTTTTGCATGTAGAACATAACAAGTCTTTTGACTTCCCGAAAGGATTTTGATTCCTAGTTTTTTCTGCTATGTGAACATCTTTGTTTGTTACCCGACTACTCATCGATGGTGGCTAATTCCTAAGATTTGATTAGAGTTCCTAGGTTTCGGTTTGCTATCATTAGCAGTGTATGGTATTCTAGTAGGAGTAATCACGCTAGGCTTTGAACTCAAAGCTTTTTATTTATGAACTTGTGCTTGTTTTTTAGCTTCCTCTAGGTAGTAGTTATGAACCATGTCATTTGAGCCTACAGATTCCTTTGGTGACTGAAATGACACATGCTTTGGGCTTTTCCGAGAAGGACCAGGTGCATTCACATCATAAGGCTTAGCAAAAGACGATTTCCTAACTTGAGGCCAAGAATGTGGAGTGGTTGGTTTTGTCAACTCATGCGACACACTAACTTAGGAGGCAAACCGATGTCTTGGCAATTGGGATCATTCAGATTTATACGCAGTTGGTTGTCTTACCACTGGTTGATTTCTGATTGATTGTACAGGCGGTTTTCCCAAGATAGATGTGTCGAATAAGTTGACAAAACTTGCCACTCCACACTCTTGGCATCAAATGAAGGAATCATCTTTAGCTAAGCCAAATGATTTGATTGCACCTGGCCCCTCTAAGAATTGCCCAAAGCATGTGTCACATCAGTCACCAAGGGAAAAAGTAGGCTCAAATGACATGGTTCATAACTATTACCTAGAGAAAGATAAGAAAAGTGCACAACTTCAGAAAGACAAAGAAGTGAATGGAAAACCGAGTGTGATTGATCTTGCTAGATTACCCAACACTGCTAAT
>BQNB010093120.1:0-26445 GCA_026074375.1 Tanacetum coccineum | reverse complement strand
TGATTCCTAGGTGAGCAGGGGGTACAAAAGGGCTTACCCAGTCTATTCTCTGTGCGAGTCTTGTAACATCTACATTGCTGATTGGTCTCACCAAATGTCCTTGGCACATGTCATCCCAGAAAAAAGTGTGATCACTCAAATTACTTAACGATTGTGAAACCCTATCTTGTTGGAAAATGAGCACTGTGGTGTGGCCTAAACCATGGAGGGCACTAAATGTTGGGAAGAAATCACCATCACCGGAAATAAGGTTCACGTATGACGGAGGCCTGTTAGCAAGTGAAAAAGGAAAACATGTCCCTCATCATGCACTTGGTTGCGTGTCTACGATATTTACCAAACGGTTTCCGGCTCGATATAAAGCCAATTTTTTATCAGGTAAGATGTTATTTGAATGTCATAAGTAGTTATTTCAATCGGGATATTGGGCAAGGCTTGCTCTAGTGCTAATATGACTTTAAGGGCTGATGTATAAATATTAGCTGGCTTAATGTTATCAAAATCCCAAAAACACCAATTTTTGGAGTTTGATCCATCTGGCAAAAGTAAAACTAGTTATACCTAATCACAAAGTTACACAACGCAATCAGGCAGCAAATAATTCAAAATTTCACATCATCCACTTCAGTTTTATCAAAAGTTCTCACAGATATTCTAAAAGTTACTGACTTACCAAAGTTCACATAGATGTGCCTAAAGTACATTACATTCCCAAGAACCAATTTTACCACATAAACCGAGTTCTCAATCCTTATTACTAGGAAGGAGTTTATGTGGCAAAATTGGTTTTTGGAATGTAGTTTATGTGGTAAAATTGGTTCTTGGGAATGTAATGTACTTTAGGCACATCTATGTGAACTTTTGTAAATCAGTAACTTTTAGAATATCTGTGAGAACTTTTGGTAAAACTGAAGTGGATGATGTGAAATTTTAAGTTATTTGCTGATTGCGTTGTGTAATTGTTGCTTTGTGTAACCGAATCTCATTAGGTATAACTAGTTTTTCTTTTTAAGGATCAAACTCCAAAATTGGTGTTTTTTGGGATTTTGATAACATTAACCCAACTAATATTTATACATCAACCCTCAGTGTCCAAGCCTTGCCCAATATCCCGATTGAAATAACGGCTTACGGAAATTCAAATAACATCTTACCTAATCAAAAATTGGAACATGTTTTCCTTTGCACTTGCTAAGAGTCCTCCGTCATACGTGATCCTTATTTCCGGTGATGGTGATTTCTTCCCAACATTTAGTGCCCTCCATGGTTTAGGCTACACCATAGTGTTCATTTTCCAACTAGATAGCGTTACACAATCGTTAAGTAATTTGAGTGATCACACTTTTTTCTGGGACGATATGTGCCAAGGACATTTGGTGAGCCCAATCGGCAATGTAGCTGTTACGAGACACTCACAAAGAATAGACCGGGTAAGACCTTTTGTACCCCCTGCTCACCTAGGAAACATTGGTGGTGTTGCTGGTGTTGCAAATGCCGCGTTTTGGGACATGGAAACTGTTGGTCATCCTAGGAATATTTCACATGAAAATGCAAACGGTTATATACACCAACGTATGGGGGGAAGATCTAGGAGTCCCAAGACAAGCTGTAGTCACCTACAAGTTATACGGAAGAAGACATGATGATCTTCCATATCAAAGATATCGCTCAGATGGGATTCATTACGTAGAAACAACAAGATCACCTGAACATAAGGAGCATCACATGCAAAACAAATTGACTACAAATATTCTAAGGTTTGCATATCAACACCAGCCTAGTAACATAGTGATAATCACTAGTAATAAGACATTTTCAGGACTAATTCATTTTTTTAGGCTCAAGGGATATAAAGTGTACGTCTTGTTACCAAGACATCCAGTATCCACTTTTGCGAGATGCCGACACGATGGAACATATTAAACTTAATTAGTCTATTTTGATATTCTAATGATACATGAAAAAAAGGAAAACGACATATATAATTACATGTAAGGCGGTTTATAAACTATAATAGTCAATGATTCAATATCTTTAAATAGGACAGTAGTTTAATAAGATTAGAAATTAGTAACCCTTAAACTAGTTACTTTGTTAGTCCCAACTAATAGACCGTAAATAAAGATATTGGATATTTGTGTCACGTTATTAGGGGTTTCTTTAAATATGTAAGTTCATAGGTAATGCTTGGTACTAAATCACAGTCTATACATTGTACCATGTTCATAAAAGTACAATCTCTTTTATGTAATACCATTTAATTGAGTTGGTTAAAACTTAAGTGATTTTACGACTTCATTCCCAAACATAGGACATATAGATTGGTCAATTAATATAACGTGCTTATCAATTGACCCAATATCTTATCTCAATGGTTTATTTACTTTTTATTAAACTTGGTCTTGATACATAAGAGATTCTCATCAAGTACACTCTATAATCATCAATATTAACAAAAAAAATGGAGAAATTTTTTATTATTATTTTCAATGTCGTTCATGAAAATGTGCACATCTTTATAAGAGAGTTTTTTCTTGTTAAAATAATTGAAATAAAACTATTATGAAAAAAAAAACTTCTCAAAGAATGTCACTAATTAATTTCAAAAGTATAGAGTACTATTTCCTCATCTAGTTTCACTATGTTACAAGAACTTATAAATGGTTATCTAAGCAAACGACTTGTACTTATATACATAAGGAACTATTCAAAATGAGAACTATATCAAATTATTAGCATAAAAGTATAACTAACCATAGGGTAAATGTTAGTTATTTGAATCTAACCACGCCACAAAATTAGATTCACATAAGAAGTTTGATGGAATTGTTAACTTCTCGTTGGTTCCATTAACAATCCTTTAACAACTTCTACATTTAATTATGCAAAATCAATCAACAAAATTCTTAATACAAATATTCGCGCAAAAACGATATTTATATTTAGTGATCTTCATGTTTTGATAATAACAAATATAATCTCATACTATGTAAAAGTTTACGTAAACAAGTTATTAGTCGAAAGTTTACTTGACTACGACAAATCACTTAAGGTATGAATATAGCATTATTAAACATTGTTAATGATCAAAGAAAAATATTATCATTTGCTTAAACCTTTTCTAATCAAATAATATAAGTTAACACATGATTAATTATAACCTAGTTATATTAATCATGTAAGATAAAATATGATTAACCATAAGTGAAAACAATCTTTCAAAATCTTTTTTAATCTAGAAGATCTTTCCTTATTAGTGATAAGAAATATTTTGCTTCTAGAAGAATCTTATAAACAAGCTTTATTAACTACAAAAAATATTTTGTATAGATTTGGGGTTAATCACAAAATGACAATGGTTGTCCCAACTCTTCCTACGGATCCACCAAATACACAGAGCTAATGGTGGATCCGTGGATCCCACGACCTGGCTCGGACAACACTTGTATTTCAAAGTGTTGCCTATAAATAGCAACCTTAAGTCTTCATTTTAAACAAATCTTGACAAAAAAATTTTACACATATCTTTTATCTTTTTATATTCTTTGATCATTATACTTGTTTCATAATCCGTTACAAGTGATCAACTCATTTCACTTTTTAGTGAAGAACACTAACGAAGACATCAAGCTTCAAGTGTTAATAGTTTAGATGTGTCATCACGATTGTGATAATAATTCATCTTGTATATATTCTTGTTCACCCATAAATATAGATAGATTTGGAAGATGGACCGAATAGGGCCCAGTGAGCAAAGATGGAGATTAGGGTTTGTGGCGAGTGTGTATATAAGATGAATGAGCCGAGGGAGAAAGGGATCGAAAGAAAGCAGCAAAGAAAAGGAAAGCAAAGATGATGGTGCAAGTGTGTATCTGTGTCCCCGAAGGCAGTGCTCCCCAATTAGTCCAAGACCCCTCGATGTGTTTGCCGACGATGGGCCTTTGGTTCAAAAGAGAGTATTTTTGGAAGGCTCGAAACTAACTGCTTCAGGAATGAAAGTACAGACACCAAAGAAAAAATTTGAGGGATGCAGGAGATGTTGATGATAAACGAAACTTATACAACAAGTGGATTATGAGGAATATGAGTCCTGTGAAAGGAGACAATGTATATACATCAAGGATCAACTATAAAACACACACACCTAAGCAACAAGAACTTCTTCTGCTGAGGCAAGAAAAAGCTCTTGGTTATGGAAAGAATTTGCTAAAGTTGTCATGGGATGTGTGGAGGCCACTACGGCTGTTTATGAAGAAGCTGTTTTCAAATGTGCTTCTGTTTCTGTTGTTGGCGTATGATAATCCTCTTGTTGATCGGTGCGAATGAAGAGTCTTTTCCGGTTTCGAATAATGGTGTCTATCCCCACCACACTCACTCTTATCTTGGATCGAAACATCTCCAAGAACGGAGGTGCAGCGAGATATCCAAGCTGCAGCATTAGTAATAGAAAATAAAGGGTGTCTAATCCAGGAAGCTGTGAAATTAATATGACTTAATGCAATCTATTACTAATACTCATGACTTAAAACAAGATAATACTAATTAATATCAAAATCTTTTCGCGATGTTTACTTTTGAAGTCAAATTATTCCTCTCAACTTCAAGGGCACCGACACTAACAAAATCTCACCACAGGGCACATCTTTGGCGCATTCTATTACTAACAAAGTATCCGGTGTCTCCCATGATTCTCTATAAATTTACTAGGGGTGAGCAAAAAAAAACCAAAAACCGAAAACCAAACAAAAACCGAAAAACTGAAACCTAAAAAAGGGACAGAAACTAGAAACTGATGGTTAGGTTTTTACTTTTTCAAAAACCGAAACATTTCGGTTCGGTTTCGGTTTTCGTTTAAAAACCGAACCGAAGCAGTTTTATAATATTATATAATTAATATAATTATAATATTAATAAATAAATAATAAATTCCAAATTTTAAAAATCAGTATTTATTTTGTGATGGCGAATAATAATATAAATAATATATATATATATATATATATATAATATATATATATATATTATATATATATATATCTATATATATTATATAAATATATAGTATATCTGAGTATTTAAAATATGTGTTTGTCATGGACGTGTGTTTACTTGACAATATATCATTACATACATGACAATGATCATATTATGATGTGTATGTTCACTTGCATATACGTGTGTCTCATTTATATGTGTATAATTGAAGGAATTTGGGTAAACATTATTAGGCATATATTGACAAAAAGAATAAAATAATAATAACAAATTTTCTACGTAAAACAAGTTTATTAATATAAGTTAGCCACAACTAAATATAAACGGTTTGAAACCGATAAAACCAAAAAACCGAACCGTAAAAAATCAAGCGGTTTCGTTTTTTGTTTTTATAAAAACTGAATATTTGGGTTTGGTTTCGGTTTTAGCCAAAAGCCGCCCAAACCGAACCGTGCACACCCCTAGAATTTACTATAAATTGTCCGTAGGTATATGAGTTTTTGTTGCAACCATATGCCTAAATTGGTTGAACATATATTTAAGCTTAAGTTTTAGGCTTCTCTAACATTGCTTTCGTAAAAACCACTTTTCTAAGGCTTCAAGTCTAAGTTTAAAGAAACCATTCGCACATAATTTCTTCCTCTTAACAAGAATGATGGTGCGTGCTCTTTTGATTTGGATTTATCATAACAAGAAATTTATGTATTTGCCAATAAAAATTATCATTGAATTTACAACAATCTTAAACCTTGACTCAAATGAGAATTTCCGACAATAAAAAATGTAAAATTTTAACTCCATCACAAGATGCGGGTAAAAAATCATGGTTAATATAGTACGTAGATCAAGTGTTACTATTGTTAGCCAGTATTTTATCATGTATTGTAGCCCACTTAGTATTGTACCGGGCTCAAGCGCAAGTCTAGAACTCTCTATGTATGTATTTATATTCGGATCGATATTGGGGAATGAATAAGACTTTACACTCCTTCATGGGGGAATGAATAACAGACTTTACACTCCTTCATGGTATCACGCCTCTCTCAAAAACATATCCTGAAACCCTAATTTTTTTTCTGCCGATCTCCACAACTCACAACAACACTGTTAATACGTGCAAGGTCACGTTCAAGGTTATTTATACGTGCTAAGGTCATGTGGTCGAGCCTTTGTGCAAGGTCACGAAGTGGTTATCTCTTTGTTTGTTTGTTACAGTAAGCAAGCCCTACTTTTTCTCTCTGTTTTCTCTTTGTGAAGTCAAAAGATCTAGATCTTTGGCATAATATTACCCATGGTGGTTTTCCACCTATTCAAAATAATCCCGAAACTAAAAAGGATGAAATTGTACCTTTTGATAAACAAAACGATGATCTTAAAAAGAAACTTGCCAAAAATAATGAAGCTAAAATGACAATTTATAATGCTTTGCCACGTAAAGAATACGAAATAATTTTTATGTGTAAAACCGCAAAAGAAATTTGGGATGCTTTATTAATCACTCACCAAGGTAATAGTCAAGTCAAAGTTAACAAAATAGATCTTCTTATTCAACAATATAAACAATTCACGATTCCGGAAGAACAATCGATAAATAATGGTTTTCTTAGATTTAACACTATTACTACTAGTTTTAAATCACTTGATGAAGGTTTTTCTAGCAAGAACTATGTTACGAAATTTCTTAGGGCACTTCATCTCAAATGGCGCGCAAAGGTTACGGCTATTGAAGAGTCAAAAGATTTGACATCATTATCACTTGACGAACTTATTGGAAACTTGAAAGTTTATGAAGTGATAGTTAAGAAAGATTCCAAAATGATCAAAGACAAATGAGAACAAAGTAGATCTCTTGCGTTGAAGGCAAAGAAGGAATCTAGTGATGAAGATAGCTCGACTTTTGATAGTGAAGACGAAGAATATGCCATGGCTGTAAAAGAATTCAAGAAATTATTCAAAAGACGAGGAAGATTTGTAAGACAACCACGAGACGGCAGAAAGTCATTGCAAAGAAGTAGAAATAACAAAATTGGTAAAAGTGAAAGAAAATGCTTTAGATGTGGAGATCCAAATCATCTCATAGGTGAATGTCTAAAGTCGCCAAGAAGCAACAATCAAAGTGCTTTTATTGGAGGAGCATGGAGTGATAGTGGCGAAGATGAAGAAGAAAAGACTCAAGATGAAACTTGTCTTGTAGCGCAAGCATCAAATGAGATATGCTTTAGAATAAACTTGGAGACCGACGAGTGGATTAAAGATAGTGGATGCTCGTAACACATGACGGATAACCGAAAGTTCTTTTCTACATAAAAAGCGTACAATGGAGGGAACATCATTTTCGGAAGCAATTTGCGTAGCAACATCATAGGCAAATGTACGATTTCTCATGACTCCCTAATTATTGAATATGTTGAGCACGTAGATAATTTAAAATTTAATTTGGTTAGTGTTGGTCAAATATGTGATAATAAGTGCAAAGTAGTATTTACCGAACACGATATCAAAATAATCAAAGACGAAAAGGTCATAGGTAGAGGAACTAGAAAAAGAGGACTATATGTGATAAAACTAGGAAATAAGCCAGAAGATAAAATATGTCTTGCAACCTTAGACGAAAACTCCACTTTATGGCATAGAAGATTAGGTCACACAAATGTGCAATTAATTCAATCGTTAGCTTCTAAGGAATTGGTTAGAAATCTACCTAAGCTTAAATTTGGCTGACATTTTTGTGACGCTTGCAAAATTGGAAAATAAGCTCATGCTAGTCACAAAGCCAAAAATATAGTATCAACAACTAGATATTACACATGGACTTATTTGGCCCATCCACCGTACGAAGTTATGGAGGAAATCGTTATACCTTAGTAAGTGTAGATGACTATTCTCGATTTACATGGACTAGACTTTTAGGAAATAAACCGAAGTTTTCAAAGAATTCGAAATATTTAGTAAAATGATTCAAAATAAATTAGGATGTTCCATAATGTCAATTAGAACGGATAATGGTCGGGAATTGATAATGAAGTACAATTCGGAAACTATTGTAAGTTAAACGGAATTTCTCACAATTTCTACGCTCCTCGTACTCCACAATCAAATGGGGTAGTAGAAAGAAAGAATCTCACTCTACAAGAAATGAGTAGAACCATGTTGAATGAACAATCTATTCCACAAAAATTTTGGTGTAATACAGTCGATACATCAATCTACATAATAAATAGAATCTCCATTAGACATATTTTAGGAAAAACTCCATACGAGTTATTAAGAGGTAGAAAATCAAACCTTAACTATTTCGAAGTATTTGGAAGTAAATGCTTCATTATTAATACAAAAGATTACCTCATCAAGTTCGACCCAAAGTCGTATGAAGGTGTTTTCATAGGATACCCTCAAAATAGTAAAGCCTATATAATTCTTAACAAATAAACAATGAAAGTCGAAGAATCCTTAAATGTCACATTCGATGAAACTCTTCCCCAGCCTAAAACATCACCTTTGGAGGATGATGATCTAGTCACAGAAGAAGCTATTGAGGTTAGTAAAACAAGACCCTTAAGAAATGATCTCGAAGACAAATCTTTAGAAAATACTAAAATCATAAACATTAAAGAATCTAAGAGTCATGCATTAGAAAATGTTATCGGTAATCTAAATCAAAGTACCCTTAGATCAGAAACTCAATACAAAAGTAATTTCTTTTATTTTCATTCAACCATAGAACCTAAGAATATAAATGAAGCCCTAAAAGATGAAAGTTGTATAATTGCAATGCAAGAAGAATTAAACTAATTTGTATCAAATGATGTTTAGGAATTAGTCTCTAATCCTAAGGATATGACCATAATTGGAACCAAATGGGTCTATAGAAATAAGCTTGACGAAAATGGTGTCATATCTAAAAACAAAGCTAGGCTAGTTGCCCAATGTTATAATCAACAAGAAGGCAAAACCTATGCACCCGTAGCTAGATTAGAATCCATAAGAATATTATTAGCATATGCATGCGCACTAGACTTTAGGTTATAACAAATGGATGTAAAGAGTGCATTCCTTAATAGTTTTATCAATGAAGAGGTTTATTTGTCACAACCTTCGGGATTATTTGACTTCTCAAAACCAAATCATGTTTATAGACTTAAGAAAGCGCTTTACGAACTCAAACAAGCTCCTAAAGCTTGGTATGATAGATGAAAAGTCTTTCTTATTAAACATGATTATACAATAGGAATGGTAGATAACACACTCTTTACTAAGAAAAGGGACTCTAACATTATCATTGTTCAAATATATGTCGACGATATTATATTTGGATCTACTTGTCAAAAGATGTGCGGCGATTTTGCCAAGATCATTCACGATGAGTTTTAAATGAGTATGATGGGGGAACTTAACTTCTTCTTAGGACTACAAATAAAACAATTAGAAGATGGTATATTCTTTAATCAATCAAATTATATAAAAAAATGCTTAAAAAATTTAGATTAAAGACTCTAAGACAATGAAAACTCCAATGTCTACAGAAACAAAACTCACAAAAGTTAAAAAAATGTGAGTTCATAGATAATACCAAGCATAGAGGTATGATAGGTAGTTTACTATACTTAACGGCAAGTAGGTTCGATATCATGTTTAGTGTTTTCCTTTATGCACG
The DNA here is from genome assembly GCA_026074375.1 of Tanacetum coccineum. Taxonomy (NCBI): domain Eukaryota; kingdom Viridiplantae; phylum Streptophyta; class Magnoliopsida; order Asterales; family Asteraceae; genus Tanacetum; species Tanacetum coccineum. The sequence continues at coordinate 16,796 of BQNB010093120.1, read as the reverse complement.
CTTCCAAGAGGATCCCAAAACCTCTCATCTTAAAGTAGTTAACCATATCTTCCGATATATTAAAGGCACTATGCACTTAGGATTATAGTATCCTAAGGGGTCCGACATAGAAACCATAGTATATGCGGACTCTAATCATGTGGGAGATTACGTGGACCGAAAAAGCACTAGTGGTATGTTTATGGGATGTTGCTTAACATCTTGGTTTTCAAAGAAGCAAACCGCTCTTGCTATTTCCATTACCAAAGCCGAATATGTAAGCGCCGAAAAGGCATGTCAATAAGCATTATGGATGAAACAAGCTCTCATTGATTATTGCATTAGGTTATATGACATTCCTATAATGTATGATAACAAAGGGGCCATATACTTAAGTAAAAATCCTGTACAACACTCTCGTATAAAACACATTGAGATTCGTCACCATTTCCTTCGCGACAACGTTCGAAAAGGGAATATTTCTATAGAAAATGTCTCATCGAAAGATAACATTTCCGACATTCTAACTAAACCCCTTAAACGTGAACCTTTTAATCACTTATGTCTAGGTCTAGGAATGATGGAACAAATTGATTAACTACTTATTAAGTATTCTCATCCCTATAAATATTAATAAGAACTTAAAAGTGAACAAGAACAATGAACTACAATCAAAACTAAAATGCCAAAATTGAAAAATTAGGAAAATTAATCTGTAATATGGGAAGCCCCCTTAGCTCTTAACGGGCGGTCCCCTTAATGATAAGGGGGCCGACCATGTATTTCAGGGGACCGACCATCTGACAGTCCGTAAAAAGTTTTTATTTTTCTTCCTTAAATCTGAGTCTAGGATTCTATTTTGCACAAAATTAAAGAATGGGAATGTTTCAAAAATAATCTTTATACAAAATTACGTAACCTCGGTTTGTCAAGGTTTAAGCTTCTCTACTTAATATATGTATATGTAAGTCCCAATCCATTTTCTCAAAATCCTTCTCACGACTAGGAGTACATGAAAAAACTATTTTCATACATTCTTGATATATGCTAAAAACATTTTTCAAATCATGCATAATCTTCTCACACTTGTTGTCAAGATATATAATCTAATATATATTTTTCAACAATCTTGATTGAGAAAAATTAATTTAAGGAGCACTTGGATTATTTCTTAGGTTTTCTTATCTTAGAGTCGAAACAATCGTCAATACACATTTGTCGCATATAGGCACACACTAGGGTTTTAAATACAAACACAAGTCTCATTTAAACGTGTTTACGACCTGCTTCTCTTGTTTAAGAAATCTTAGGATCATTACAATTATTAGGAGCATAAAACTATTTGCTTAATATGCTTTTCATTATAGATGTTTATTTTGCCTCCTTGCATGCTTGTTCACATATTCTTGCTTGATAAATGCTATTTGTCTTCATTATTATTAAAACAAAATTAGGACTTTATATGCGTACTTTCTTGCTAAATGTTATTGTCTTGGTTGCGAAAAAAATCGAACTTGCTGCAAAATAGCCACAAAAGAGTCCACCTTTTTACCATTTACTAAAAGAAAACAAAAACCTGGACATTCTGTACATTTCCAGGTGGCGGCGCCCTTAGCTCAAAGGAGCGGTCCCCTTAATGATAAAGGGGTAGGCCATGTATTTAAGGGGATCGGCCACCTAATGCACAATTTTTACTGTTTCTTTTTGCTTTTTGACCCTCTTTTATCTAGACCTAGCTAAAATTTCCCAAAACTCACCAATATTTATTGGATTTGTTTTCTAACAATGTCCATCCATCCTTAATTACACCATCTTCCTAATATAAATCAACCCTTATCCTCAACATAATTACCACACTCAACATGTCTTCTCTAATGGCTTGCCCTCACAAACCTTTACCCAAACCTTCAAGGGTTGCCAAAATATCCGTAAGACCTATTTGGAGAAAGAAATTGAACTATTGTAGCACATCAAATAACGTTGATGTTAACTTACCTACACCAATGCCCAAACAACAATCTCCTCTTAATGAACCATCACAAGAAAACCCTCCAACCACTTAAACAAACCATGATTGTCTACAATCTCTCTCACTTCCACATGGTGATTCTTGTGACACTAATGTTGGACATACTCCTATTCCACCATTAAATTTCAATCAAACTCAACTCACACAACCTCCATTTCCTCAGTCATTCATCAATTCATATGTTGCTAGTATGATTCATGCTCAAACTCCACCCTCACCTCAAGGTGAAAACCAAACTCAACCTCCATCTCCATGTAGGGAAATGCTCATTGATGATATTAATCAACTCCAAGACTTATCAAACCTTCTAGCCATGCACCTCTCACAACGTAACACTTCCTCATCACCTTATTCTCCAAACTTACCTCACACCCTCAACTTAGATCAAGTTGAACAACATGTTGGTTATTGTTCTTGTTGCATCTTTACCCAAAAACAATTCCTAACCTTGAGTGAAGATATCAATTGGATTGAATTTCTTCTTACTCAACCACAACCACCACCTCAAATTCAACGTGACTACCCTCCAACAACTAGCTCTGCTCCAAACTCTCCACTAACAACCAACTAAGCATTTTACATGCCGACCTTTTCTCTCTTTCAAATAAATGCCCGACCCTCTCGTTTTGCAAGCGAGTCCAATGGTTTTCTATGGCAATCTAGGAATGTTAGGACCTTTGTAGTTTGATTTTATGTATGTTGTATTAATATGCTTCAAGCATATTATGTCAGTTTGATTTATGCATGATTGTGTTTCATACACAATTCTTATGTTTAATTAATGGACTTTAGTCTTATGTTTTCAACATGTTTTAGTATTTTTCCTTTTATTTGCTACATGTTAGAAATGGTTGTCTTCTTCTTCTAACTCGTTTTTTGTAGCAAAAGTTACCATAGCTTGATTCTTTGGTGCCCTCGAACGAGGGAGAGTACACATCAAAGGGGAGCGATTGTACCGTCGACTTTACACGTAATCTTCGACGAAGCCTTTTGGTTCAACAAAAAAAGGGAGAATGGAAATAAAACTCACTAAATACTTGTATAAAAATTAATTTTATATTTAATGAGTTTAGATTTTGTAATCATCAAAAAGGGGGAAATTGTTGATAGAATTAATGCCTAAAAACTTAATTAATATATTTCGATCTCTCTACATTTTGATAATCACAAAATGTAAAAACACTCGATGTAAAATTAAACATAAACAAATAATTAGTAATAAATTTTTTCATTTCAAAAATCTAATCATTGTATGAAAAAATAAATGCTTAATGCATTTTATGATTAAAGGAATTTTTATTCAACCTCACACTTTTTATAAAATGTTACAAATATTTTTATAACTTTTACAAAACATTTTTTACATTTAAAAGAAATGTTTTATTCAAAATAAATATTTAAAATTCAAATTTTCTATTTCAAAACGGCTAGAAATATTCTAGAAAACACCCCCTGGAAAAGACACCTGGAACAAAGACAAATAAGGGAGCTCGTGGTCATAGTGCGGCCCCCTTTAATTACTATGGGCGGCCCCTTAAAGTATCTTCCCTTTTAACAAGATGTGCGTATCCAATGGAGATTTTTTTGGATAAAGGTGTAGGGGGCAGTGTAGTATCGGAACCAGTCATAGTGGGATTAGGGATTGTTTAGGGTTCAAAAAATAGTGATATGTTGAAACAGTGAATAAAGGTTAGGGTTTAGAAGTGTATGAGAGAATAGGTGAGTAACAGTTGATCTAACAAGGGATTATTAGGGTTTTAAAGTTGCATGCGAATAAAAAAAATAACACAAACTGAAGCAAACATAATGTGACGTGTGCACACTTTAACAACGACGTGACCTGAGCACGTAAATAAACACAAAGCGTGACCTTGCACGCGTAAACAAGAACTCGTGACCAAAGCACAAGATTGACATGTCATTATATACTAAGACCTGAGTATGTTGTTGTATGGATCGGTTAGTGTTTTTAGTTTAGGCGTGATACCATGTAATTTGGTATGAATCTGTGTGTGTTGTATTCCTCAAATCATACGTATAAATAGTTACAAGATGGGTTTGAGCCCATAAGAATATGACTCATCCCATAAATTTACAGCTAAGGATACAACTAATTGATTGGCAATACAACTAATTGATTGACAATTCATTACTAATTGATTGGCAAGAGATATGTGTTAACACTTAGATGTTTTAGTTGCAATGTATATTCATTGTCAGACCTATTGCATTTGGTGTTCAGTTCACCAAAACTAGTTGTTAATAGTATATATTCTCATCTAGCTACCTGCCTTCACCTTAATAAGTAAGAGATCGACCCAAGCTAGCTAGGTGTGTGATACTTAGTAATTGAGATGGAGGCGGTTCCTTCCTTAATTAATGTTGTTTTTACTAGAAAGGCGTTGAACTATAAGTAGGGTGTGTGCGTTTATATATATGTGAATTCTGCATTAGTTGATGATAGACACTAACTAGCTAGTTCAATCATAGAGAGGGGTGGTTGCAATCCTTTCAAATGTGTAAGTTAGATGATGCCTCAACTTTATTCTTTTTGTAGCTTAATTTAACCAACAAGCGTGCATAGTTTTACTGTTAACAGCGTGCATGGTTTGATACTAAGTATTGAATACATAACAATCGTGCCAAAATATATTTAATTTACAACTACCCACTGTAAAATATTCAATTCATCTACTAATCATTTAATCCCCAAAACAGCTTTTATAACCCCACACTTTCCTCTTCTCTTTCACACACACAAATTTACTTTTCTTTTTTACTATCACCAACCATCAAAGACGACATTAAAAAACACATAAAGTATTTTGGGTATTTTTTCTTTAGAGTAAACTACACCGTTCGTCCTTGTAGTTTGCGTTAACCGCAGCTCTTAGTCTCTTGACAAAAAAATTACACCGTTCGACCTTAAGTGAGAAACGTTTTCCGCCGTTAGTCCCTTCATCTAATGACCATATTAGATGGATGGACCATAAACTAAACCGGTTTTCCCCCCCCCCCACCCCCCCCCCCGTTAAATTTACAAATATGGTAAACATATGTGAGGAATATCGTCCTTTTTTCTTTATTTTTTTATCTTCATCTTCTTTCTTTCTTGTCCCCATCACTAGCCACCACATCCTCTCTCTCAAAACTTATACTCTCTCATTTTTCTTCTCTTCTCCTTCTCATTTTTTGTTTAACTTTCATCTTCTTAGCACACAAATTCAAGGACCACCCAAACACCACAAACCATTAAAATCCTTTCAACCATTAATAAGAACCCCATCTCGACAAAATTATTCAATCCCTTTACGACTCCTCTTAACATCTCTATAACAATAAAAATCACTCAGACTTTCTTTTCATCTCTACTAACATTAAAGGTTGAAAATAAAAATTCATTTAAAAATATTTATTTTTACACAACAAAAATTCAAATCCTTTCCCAGAAATGAATCTATATAAATTTATAATGAATTTACTACATACATAATTATTATACTTTAAATTGGTTTTAAATATACAAATTATGAGTCGATGGATAAATCCCTAAATTATATTCCATAAGACCATAACAACACAAATCATAAATAAAGTACATAACACAACAATTCTTTTCTTCTAGATCTACCAAACTTTTCTAATACACAATTTGAATCAATGTTAATTAACACAACATTCCTTTTCTTATAGATCTACAAAACCCAACCTATATTTTTGCAACCAAGTAGCACAACAACCCTATTCTTATACACAAAGAAACCCACAGTGACCTGAGGATTTTTTTAAAGACATCGCTGACGGGGTATTCATGTGATTCCATATGGGCTTTTCTCTTCAAGTGAATACATTAAGTTTAGATCTATATTTGGGGTTTTGCGCTTCAAATGATACACTAAGTTTATATCTTGAAGTAAATACTTTAGTAAGGTGCCTGTTAAAGCCAAACACCCCTTTGTTCTTTTTTATTGTGGGTTCGATGATTTGGTGAAGAAAATTAATGATGATGGTAGTGGTGTGGTAATAAGGATGTTGAGATGACAATGATGGTGGTGGTAGGTGACGAGGATCAGTGGTGAAGACAAGGTGATAGGGTGGTAGTAGGACTTTGAAGATGGCTGTTGAGAGTATGTTAGTGGTGATGAGATTAAGAGACTAGTTTGATAATTTTTATGTGTGAAATAAAAGGAAAAAATTGATAAATAATAAAATAAGAAAAACGAAAATGACTATTTTATCCTCATGTGAAGGGTTGAAAAGACAAAAATACCCTCACATTAGATGATTTAACGAAGGTTAGTTAGAGCCGTTAGAGTGAGGGACTAACGGCAAAAAACGTTGAACAGTGCAATTTTTTTGGTCAATGGACTAAGGGATGCGGTCAATGCAAACCACAAGGACGAACTATAACACCCATATTTTGCCAAATATAGCAGCGGAAGCTAATCTGAGGTATTATTTTATAGTACAACAGTCATAATCATAGAAAACGAATCGTAAAGAGACGTTTTTGGAAAATTTTGTTATCATTCATTTATTCATCAGAGTTTTTACAAAAAGAGATGTCTCAAAATCAAGTAACATAAAGTTTAAATGATAACAGTTTAGCTATCTTTAAGTCCATGCCATAAGTTGCTCAATTACCAGAGATAAACATGCTAAAAATTCGACACAAAGGTTGAGTGAAATTCACAGGTTTAGGTAAAATAGTTTGAATGCAAGTTCAATAGTGGGTTACGTTGTTACACACCCATAGTTTGTAATAATTGCATGCATGTACAATTATCATAGAAATCATTATTATTGCCCTAAGCTCCTGACACCGAAACATTGGGATAATCAATAATCACAAATAATTGCCCCAACGGGTGGCTTTGCCAAACACCCGCAAAGTTATTCAAATGATGTGCTATTGGTTACCGAAACTATATGTACACCAACGGGTAGTCCAGTCCCAAATAAATCTATTCACAGCATTCGCGCTCACTCCGAAGAGTAATTAACGGTTCATGATAATGGGGTCTTAATGGCAAAAGTAGGGACTTAGGCAATAATGTATCAGGATAGCATACAGAAAAATACTTACATTCATGATTTATACCATGTATCCCCTTCGCGGGTTTATAAAACATTTAAAAAATTGAAATGTGAGACTATAAACTCACCTTAACAGTACAGAGAAATTTGATTGATGACAAAAGTATATGAAATGAAAGTAACGGCTTCGTCATACAACATGGGTAATATGTCAAGTCTTAGTTTGATTGGATATGTTTTAAGACTTTATGTCATAAAGCTTTTATTGTAATATCATTTTGATTGAAATGTTATGAAAATATTGTATCATTGTTCGAGCCATCATAATTTAGAGGTCATATAGTAAACGTTTGAGAAGCTAGGACACTTTAAATCGTAAATCCAGCAAACTCGTCAAAACGTATACCCAAATGAAACCCCTCACATGAAGCTCCCTAGCAACGTGATACATTATAGTTTTAAGTTTCTTCAAAAGTTAGTTGATGATAAACTACGTTAATTATATAACGTAATTGTTTTATAAACGTCGATCGATGATTAAAAACGATAAATGTGTCGGGTTTTAATAAAATTAGGTTTTATAATATTTATTTATATTTTTATAATTAATATAAAAATATCGTATTTTATATTTTTAAGAATATAAAAATGGCAATATATACCTTTGGTTTTTAATTAATTACAAAATTAATACTTTATATATAAAGTATATATAACTTAATCCCTTGATTTTAAAACTTGGCAAAACACCCCCTTATGGTTTTAACTTTAATATATTTACAGAAAAGGCCCCTGTAGTTATTAATTTCCAAAAGTTACAATATATACCCCTTGCATGGGAATTATTTGCAAAATAAGTCCAAAATACCATGCAAGCTTATTTTAGGATTCCAAAAGAGATTTGCATCTTATAGCTTATTAGAATAAGTTAAAATAAGTTAAGATAAATAGCTTTTACGAGCTTGTAGCTTATAAAAATGGCGTATGAGCTTATAAACTCAAAATGGGTTCGTTTGGTTTATAGAATCAAAAACACATGGGTTTGTGATTAAAATGCTTGAACAAGGGCTTATATATGATTATAAGGAAGCTTATTAAAGCATGAAAACATAAAATTAGTTTGTAGAACAAGAATTTAGCTTACAACTTTGAAAATGGGTTGAACAAGGTTTTTGTGACTCGTACGCCTAGAAAAACAACTTCAGGGCTTCTTTTCTTGATTCCTTGGCTTCAAAACTGGTCATGTGGCTTCTCTTGATCCTTCTTGGCCTTCCATAAGACTCCATTTATGTTTGTGTTTGGGTTTTAGGTGTGAGTTAAAAGAACAAAGGGTGCGTCCTCTTTATAGGGTTAAAACCCTTGGAGGCCAAGTCTAGAGTAATGTGTTGGCTAAGTAGTTATAGGGTGATGATTAAGAAGGGCTAGGTGATGAGTATGAGGGGCTAGGATGGTAGCAATGCAAGGTGGAAGTGTTGGAGGGGTTTATGTGGCCGCGGCTAAGAAAGGGTGGCAAGGAGGTGACTTGGCCAACTTGGTAGCCAAGGGAAGATATCGGTGCTTGTAAGCTACTTGGTGACATAAGGGTGAGGTCATGGAGGTGCTTGGTAAGTAACTTGGGTTTAAATTGGATAAAAAGGGAGAAATAAGGTGGCGGGTTTGGTTTTTAGTTCGGCTTAGGATTTAGGGTTTTGAATACGAGTTAGGGTTAGGTTTTAAGATAGTTTAATGTTAGTATTATGGTTTAAGATTAAGGTTTAGTGTTAGGATTAAGGTTTAGGGTTTAGTTTCAAGGTTTAGGGTTTGGTTTTAGGTTTAAAATGAAATTAGGGTTTAAGGTTTTGTTTTAGGGTTTAGTGTTTTAGATTATGGTTTAGGGTTTTAGGGTTTAGAAGTTGTTTATTGAGTGTTGTATCTTGTACAAAAGTGGTGATATGAAATCTATAATGAAAAAGGTGGTAAAATAAGCTTATTTGACTTTATGCTTTATTGATTTGTACATTAAGCTAAAATGAGTTGTACATTGTTTTTAGAGGGATAAGTTATTCAAATGTTATGCTATGATACTTGTACATATGCCTTGAATACTTGTACTTTCATTTTTATATGTATTCATTACATATAATTAGGGTTTTGATATAAACGTTTAACGTTAAAATCCTGTTTTGATATAACGTTGTTAAATGGATAACGTTTTTGGTAAAAATGATATTAGGGCATAGACTTGACATATTAGGATGTTTACATCATATAAACATAGATATATATGGCATAGGTAGGTTGCGTGAGCTCGTTTACTTTGGTTATGTAAACTATGTTACATAATGAAATAAAGCGAAAAATTTCCCTGTAAAAAGGTAGTATATATTGCATCTAATTTAATAGATGGATAGTACATTGCATCTAATTTAATAGATGGATATTTATATTGATGAAAAATTATGGGTTATTATAGTCCCCCATCCTTACAGAAATCTCGTCCCGATATTTGGTTGGATGCCGGAGTGATGTTAAGGAATGGTTCAAACAAATTATGAATTGTAAGAGAATCACTTATACACCAATCATGTCGGATATAAATTGGAAATATTCAAATGGACAAATTACGACTAGAGATTCAATTGTATGAAGGTAATAATGATTAAATGAAGAAAAGGAATTATTCGCATAAACGGATTAAAAGAAAATTGTTTGTACGAATGCCATACACTTAAGCCCATTCATTTATAATTTGTCATTTACAAACGAAGGCGTCCCAATCCTTGTAACTGAGAATTTATAAATTTATAGTTCGTTGTATAAATCATCATACTTAAGCATAAAACATGATATCAAAATGGTGTAAAGTAGAAGATGTTTGCTTGGTGGTATGATTTTTTAAAATCATGAGAAGAATAATGAGACATTAAATTGCATGATACTGATCCAGGAATCACATTTGGTGGACTTGGCATATAATTTCTCTTTTTTAAGTAATTCTAAGATTATTCTCAAATGCTCTGCGTGTTCTTCTTTGTTACAAGAGTAGATAAGAATATCATCGATGAACACTATTATGAATTTGTCCAAGTATGGTTTACACATCTGATTCATAAGATCCATGAATACAGTAGGCGCGTTAGTTAAACCAAATGGCGTCACTTACAAATTCATAGTGTATGTATCTTGTTCTGAAAACAGTTTTAGGAATATCTTCATCCCTTACTCTCACTTGATGATAATCAAATCTTAAGTCGATTTTTGAGTGAACACTCGAACCTTGAAGTTGGTTGAATAAGTCATTGATCTTGGGTAATGGGTAACGATTCTTTACAGTAAGTTTATTCAATTCCCGATAATCGATACACATTTTGAAAGCTTCGTCTATCTTTTTAACAAATAAGCAAGAGCTCCCTAGGGTGAAGTACTCGGTTGGATAAAACCTCGGTTTGCTAACTCTTAAAGTTGATTAGATAGTTCATGCATTTCTAAAGGAGCTAATATATAAGGTGCTCGGGCTACAAGTGCTGCTCCGGGAATTAGATCGATTTGGAATTCTACTTGGCGAACGGGAGGAAGGCTAGGTAGATTTTTAGGAACAATCTCCTGACTACTGGTATATCTTCTAGTCTCTTGAGCTATAAAAACTTAGCATCCCCTGGATATATACCTTTTGGTTTTTATACAGGATATGAGGTTTAATCGAGTTTTACTTTAATCGCCTCGGATAATCAAATTTTTCATCGTTGATTGGAATGTGGACGACTTTCTTTAGCATGATACTTGGATAATCAGTCCATACTAATGATGACTTCGAAACTACTGAGTTAAATAGGCATAAGATCAATTTCAAAAAGTTGGTTAAACAAAATCAGGGTGCAACCCTGAATGACGGTATTATGAAACAGTGAGGTATAGCGGGATTATAACTGTATTATATCATGAACAACTTGTCTTTATACTTTACATAGTCAAAATTTGACAAGTGTTGTTATTTATATCGCACATCCTGTGGTTAGGTTCTTATAAAAGCTATAACTTGAATCTAATCTAGTAGTCCGAGGGTCCTTTGTTTCTGCAGTTTTTGGTCTGATGGCCTACTTTGTTAGAAGTCTGACATCTGACAGTACAAATTCCTTTGTGATGCAGGGTGCATCTTTTACACAAAGGAAGGTTTCTTGCGTATCTTTTGTTTTTAGTATACTTTTTGTTCTCAGTCGAGGTGGCAGCATGAGTCCTCACAGCTTCTTGCCTTATGTTCTATTGTGGTTGGTGATTATTGTAGTGGTTGTTGGTATTGGTGTTATGGTAGTTGTTGTTATTGTTGAAAGTTCTTCTGTCGTTAAACTTTCATTTGTGATTATTGGTTCCTTGCACAGAACCATGCTTTATTACCTAATCCATTAGCCTCTGGGCTATGTTGGCAACTTCTTCCAGAGTTGTAGTAATACTATCAGCAACTAATTTCCTGATGGCGGCCTGAGTCATAGGTGGTGCTGCAGATGTTGACGTACTTTTGGGAGGCATTCTATCAACATAAGACAACACGAAATAAGAATGATATCACATGTTTTTGTCAAAATTTTCATACATAGTGGTATTGAAATCATTTGACATATCGTATAGATTCTTATTTTGATACAAGTTCAAACAAAGTAATACACATCCTTCGGTATTACATTGCAGGATATAACAAAATTTTTTGGAAATTAAGATTCCAGGAATGGACACTCAAAAAAAGCATCTGACTCATTAGATTTTTTAAGGACTGGTTTACTTCCCAGTGGTCGTGGTACGATCCATAATGAGTTATCTAAGTCTGCAAAGATAGACTTATCAAAAGGATAATCTGGTAGTGGTGTAGTTGACCTAATTGATGATGAAGATGGAAATAACGAGAAATGACATATATGATGTTGAAATGGTAAGGTATAATGGAATTACAACTTTATTTATAGATAACTTATCTTACCTATCTTACATATCCCAAAATCTGACAAGTGTTGATACTTATGCTACATGTCCTTAGATAAAAAGTGGTAAGGATAAAGTTTTGATCTAGTAGTCTTGGAGTTCACAAAGTGTGTCCCACAAAATTCTTCATATATAATTGATGGCGATCTTGATTATCCTCAAGTGTCATTTCTAAATCAGAAATCCTAAAGTGAACAAAAGCAATCTTGTCTCTCTGTCCTATATGCTTCTTTTATAATTCAAGTATCTGTGTACGGGCTTCCTTAAGTTTGGTTTTTACTTCATCATAATCTTTTGGTATGATTATCTAATCATTAACAAGTCTTTCTTCTATTTTCTCAATATAATGAAAAAAGAGTTCTTCTAAGTAATTCAAAATACTTTCAATTTGTTTCTCATGGTGATTTATACATATCTTGATAGAACTTTTTCCTAATTCATATATGTGAGGTGGGGTAGGGTAAAATTGACACCCTCGGGATATGTATCCTTTCGGTTTTTTATAAAAGATATAAGTTTAGTTCGGGTCTTACTTTGGTACCTCGAATGATCATAAGTTTCACGTCGATAGGAATTGTGACGACTTTATCGTCACAGAGAATTTTGGCTTGATACTTGACAACCAGTCATATTACGATGACCAACGTCAAAACATACCGAGTTTAATCAGGCGTGAGATCAATTTAGTAAGATTGATTTAGCAAGGTTAGGTGCAAACCCTGGATAACGGGTTGTGGTACTAGGTTTACGTCAGCAATTTCGATATCCGTATTAAAGGGTATCCATTGTTTTTGGCGGGTTAAATAGCATAGAGCAAGAGGTTATGGTTTTGACAGTTTGGATCGCTCCTCGATCAAAATTAATACTTTGATAGATGCCTGGTTAGGAGATTTCTTACCTGTGATATATGTTATGGTCTTGTTTGAGAGTTCACTTTCTCTTTGAATGGTAGGCTCTTACCTGGGAATTGATGTTGGGCAGTTTCGGCATTTAATTTGTTTAATTCCATTTTACTCTCATCTTGCTGTTTAATAAATGTCATGTAGCTGAGTGAATTCTGTGGCTGGCCTATTGTGTTTGGACGTTCTTGGTCAAATGGCCCACCTTGTTGCATGTATTACACTTAACAGTACAAGGTCCGGTGTGATGAAGATCACATTTTCTATATAATGGGAGGTTTCGGCATTCCTTTTGTTCTTAGAGAGTGCAGCATAAGCTTTGACAGCTTCTTACCTTCGGTTCTGTTGTGGTTGGTAATTGTTGTAGTGGTTGTTAGTGTTACGGTAGTTGTTATTGTTGCGGTAGTTGGTGTTGTTATTGAAAGTTTTTATGTCGTCAAACTTTTGTTTGTGGTCACTTGATACTTGTACCAGAGTATGCTTTGTTACCTGGTCTATTAGCCTTTGGGCTATGTTAATGGCTTCCTATAAAGTTTGAGGCTTCGAGGCGGTAATATTTCCTTCAATACTTCTAGGTAATCCTTTGATGAAGGCTTCTAGGAGTTTCTCGGTGTTCGGTACCATGTTCGAGCATAAGACTGCTAGTTCTTGGAATCTTCTAACGTAAGGTTTAAGATCATTTCCTTTTACAGTCAGATTGTAAAGTTTAATATTACATTTTTTATGACTTCAGTTTCGAGGTTATTACTTGTTGTCAGAGCATTTCCAACTCAGTCCAGGTGATTTGATTAGCTTGATCTACTCCCATAGGTTAGGCGTATGCATTCCACCAGGACAAGGCATCATCAGTCAGGGTACCGGTAGCAAATGTCACTTTGTTTTCCTCGGCACATTTGCTTTGAGAAAATACTAATCCGGTTCGTTTAAACCAGCGAATGAAGCTAACTGCTCCTTCCGTGCCATTGAAGTAGAAAGGTTGATAGCTTATGAACTCTTTGTAGTTTCTCGTTTTTGCTACAGGAGTTCCAGTAGGACCGGTGTTCCTGTTGGGATTACTAGTATCTGCCATTGTTGTAGCTTGTGCTTCTAGAGCCGCGGTGACACTGTCAGCAACTAGTTTCCTAATAGCAGCCTGAGTCATAACCGGTGCTTCAGATGTTGACGTCCTTTTGGGAAGCATTCTATCAATATAACACATAATAAGAATAATATCACAAGTCTTAAAATACAATGCTTATTTTTCCTTAAGATGCTTAAAGTTCAAAAATAAGCATTATTAGTTCATAGAAGTCATGGTATGATGATGGAAGTAACGATATAGGATATAAGATATTAGGAAACAACAAAGTAGAATGGGATTACCATTGTATTATATTAGGAACAACTTGACTTTATACTGTACATAGTCAAGATTTGACAAGTGTTTTTATTTATACCACACATCCCGTGGCTAGGTTCTAAGATCTAATCTAATAGTCCGATGGTCCTTCTTGATTGTTCTTGAGTTCATTGATGGCATTCAGAAGATTTTCCTTATCTTCTTGGTGACGAACTTGGATTTCTTCTATGATTTGTTCTAGGCCGGTAATCCTGAAGCTGGCCAGAGAAATCTTATGGTTATTTCTCATTTGCTTCTTCTGAAGTTTAGAAATTTAAGCACGAGCTTGTTGGAGTTCAGCTTCCAGATTGTCAAAGTCTTGTTGGATAATCACCCGACCTTTTCTGAGTCCTTCGATTTTGTCTTCTATGAGATCATACGCGGAGAGCTGATTAATCTAGGATGATTCAGATTCATCAATTTGCTCCTCGTGGCGTTCTAGAGTTTCTTACGAGAGCTTATCCTATTCAAAGTAAGAGGTTGGGCAGCATGTTGATGAGGCATGATTCGATCACAACCTTTTCTCTTTAGTGGTTAGTAATTCATCAGAAGATAAGAATTCTTGAGGATTAAGCATTGTTGATGAGGTATGATAGTGGAGGTGGGTGAGGTGTTTTTCAGCATAAATGCGAAAAGATGAGATGGCTAGTGAGGCCAAAAGATACTTAGATAATTATCTGAAGGATCAGGAGAGATGTTTCCCGGTGAGGCTGGGAAATTGTCTGTGAAGTCGGAGTATAGTCCGGAAAGTTAGAGGAAAAAGCATCCTCAGTATCGGAAGTAGGGTGGTTGGGAGAAGACATCACATTGTTAACAACCCAACGGTAAATAACATAAGTTATTTATATAATAGTATAATAGTTATGTATATTTACATATTATTCGGGAGATGTAGCGGCACAGAGGACTTTCTTGGATGGAAAAAAGAGAAGTAGTTATAGTTAAGGTTGAGTGAAATTTATAGGTTTAGGTAAAATAGTTTGAATGCAATCTATAACCGTGGCTCTTGATACCAATCTATAACACCCCTATTTTGTCAAATATAGTAGCGGAACCTAATCTGAGGTATTATTTCAAAGCACAACAGTCATAATCATAGAAAACGAATCATAAAGAGACGTTTTGGAAAATTTTGTTATCATCAGAGTTTTTACAAAAAAAGATGTCCCAAAATCTAGTAACATAAAGTTTGAATAATAACAGTTTAGCCATCTTCAAGTTCGTGCCACTTCGTGCCATAAGTTGCTCAATTATCTGAGATAAACATGCTAAAAAGTCAACACAAAGGTTGAATGAAATTCATAGGTTTAGGTAAAATAGTTTGAATGCAAGTTCAATAGTCTGTTATGTTGTTATACACCCATAGTTTGTAATAATTGCAAGCATGTGCAATTATCATAGAAAACATTATTATTGCCTTAAGTTCATGACACCGAAACCTTGGGATAATCAATAATCACAAATAATTACCCCAAGGTGCCTTTGCCAAACACCCGCAAAGTTATTCAAATGATGTGCTATTGGTTACCGAAACTATATGTACACCAACGGGTAGTCCAGTCCAAAATAGATCTATTCATAGCATTCGCGCTCACTCCGAAGAGTAATTAACGGTTCATGATAATGGGGTCATAATGGCAAAAGTAGGGACTTAGGCAATAATGTATGAGGATAACATACAGAAAAATAATTGCATTTATGATTTATAGCATGTATCCCCCTCGTGGGTTTATAAAACATTTAAAAGATTGAAATGCGAGGCCATGAACTCACCTTAACAGTATAGGGACATCTGATTGATGGCAAAAGTATATGAAATGAAAGTAACGGCTTCGTCACACAACCTGGGTAATATGTCAAGTCTTAGTTTGATTGGATATGTTTTAAGACTTTATGTCATAAAGCTTTTATAGTAATATCATTTTGATTGAAATGTTATGGAAATATTATATCACTGTTCGGGTCATCAGAATTCAAAGGTCATGTAGTAAACGTTTGAGGAGCCAGGACACTTTAAATCGTAAATCTAGCAAACTCGTCAAACTGTATACCCAAATGAAACCCCTCACATGAAGCTCCCTAGTAACGTGATACATTATAGTTTTAAGTATCTTCCAAAGTTAGTTGATGATAAATTACGTTGATTATATAACGTAACTATTTTATGAACCGTCGATCGATGATTAATAACGATAAATGTGTCGGGTTTTAATAAAATCAAGTTTTATAATATTTATTTATATTTTTATAATTAATATCAAAATATCATATTTTATATTTTTAAGAATACAAAAATGGCAATATATACCCTTGGTTTATAATTAATTACAAAATTAATCCTTTATGTATAAAGTATATATAAATTAACCCCTTGATTTTAAAACTTGGCAAAACAACCCCTTATGGTTTTAACTTTAATATAATTACAGAAAAGGCCCTTGTAGTTATTAATTTCCAAAAGTTACAATATATACCCCTTGCATGGGAATTATTAGCAAAACAAGTCCAAAATACCATGCAAGCT
>BQNB010093119.1:6954-26445 GCA_026074375.1 Tanacetum coccineum | reverse complement strand
GCAAACATGTACAATACAAAAGGTACATTGTGGATTTGTTGACATCGTCAATGACTCTAAAACACAGGGTGTTATAGTTTTAAAACATGTCATTTCTAATTTTCTAGATGGCTTATGTGCAAATATCAATACATAACCCGGACTTCAAATAAAGGAAGGTTTATAACTTATCCTCACAACGAGAAAATTAACGTTTCTCGGTCTTGAGCTGTTCTTACAAGACATTCAATGTTTTTAGCTCAAGAAAAAGGACAGTGTACGTTTCAGTGCGCTTACCCTTAGCGTTAGAAGAGAAGTCCTCTAACATTTGGTTTTTCAAAAAGTTGAATACGTTTTTTTTCAAAAATTTCTCAATGACAATTCATAATCTTTCAAAATTGTGTGTTCAACACTCCAACCCTCACAATGTTTTCAAAAGACAACAATTTTTCAATTGGTCCTATTTTTGAGGGGGAGTTTTTCGAAAAACAAAGTTTTAATGTTCTTGGATACATCAACAACGACAACTCTTATGTATTCAAAACATTATCAAAATGTTCCAAACCATTCATGCTGATAATATTTTCTCCCACAGAATTTTCAAGACATATTTTAATCACAAGGTATTTCAAAAACTAAGTGTTTATTATTTAAAATAAGGGGAGAAAATGTAATTAAAATATGATCTAATCGACTCAATGTGCTGAACAGTAAGAAAAGGTTTTATGGTTTGATCTTATACCCAACAACATCTTAATTTCACGACGATTCTGAAGTCATAAGGTGGTTAGGTTAGGAATCAATCCTATGATCCAACCAGAACCGGAGGATCTACCCAAGGATAATCCAAAGTTAGAAATAGCAGTCCTTAGGTATGATTGGAGATGAATGTATATGGATAATTAATGCTGACTCTAAGATTGATGTTAACACTGGGAAACACTACAACAAGGGTGTTATAATGACGTCTTGGTAAGCATTGAAGGCGTTTAAAGACATGAAAAAGAAATGTATGGATAAAGGGTCTAAAGAAAGAAGCCCTCCACACAACTTAAGGCAGAAACCGGGTCAATACATATGCTGTCAGAATCACAAGTTGATTGCTGACATTGAAAACGACATCATGTACCCAGTGATGCAATGCACAACCCTTCCCAGCCATTCGAGTTTCTCTCTACAGAAATGTGTCTCATTTGTCACGAAGATACACACGTTATCTATTGACATCTCACTCCGAGATTGTTGATATTAAATAGGTGGCAATATGCTCCAGCCTCCAAGTACTAAAACCAAAATGCACTAATCGAGTCTAGAGCCAAGAGATCAATCAAAATCTCGTTAGGGGACAACATTCCAATTTCAAACACTTGTTGAACATCATCAGTTACAAAGCTGTATCAAGAGTACTACGCATATATCATTGTGATATTTGCCGAAGACACATACGAAGTGATTTACTAATGTATATCACAATAAGTTGGAATTCTGGTTTTGGAGCCAGATCAACTAGCTCCTTGGGGTGACTTGCAAGATTTCTATATATGAATCAAACTTGTGACAACTGGATCACGAGATGGTCCAGTAAATGAATTGACGGTTGATGAATGTTGATAAATAAAAAAACATGGACACTCTCGTGTGTTACAAAAAAACACTTTAAACGAGTGACACGTCGGATTGCGATTGATTTTCAAGTCCAATATTCTCGTTTATCACTAACGTAAACCTGCATGTTAAACGGTGGTAACGACAACCTCAATCCCATTCAAATGCTTAATCTACGAAAGACTACTTATCTAGAAAGCTCAAGAATTTTTTAAAAGACACAAGGACTTCCGCAAAACTCTTGAATTAAAGCTTCAAGATGATGAATAGTATGATCATATTGGTCAAAAGGACACAATGATCCAAAGATGACATAGACGTAAAGACAATGACGAAGGCCAAAAGTAAAGGTACGCAAAGCATGATGGACAAGCCTACAATAAGAACAAAGAGAAAGACCAAGAAACACATGGAAATATGGCTTACGTCCAAAAGCAATCTCATTGATCTCATGAAGGAGTGTCATTAATGAACTCACTTCGGGGGAGATTGTTAGCCTTAAAATATTGAGTCGAACATGAAGTTCGTTCATTATGTATGTTAGTCTCGGTCAATTAATTAGTTAACGTTGTAATAGGAAAGTGTTAGATATTAGAAAAAGACTCGGCCACCCCGTGTATTTTACTGTTTATTATAGCTCGTAGTTTAATAGTTAATAGTACGTTTTTCGGTTTTAAGTCGGGTACAAATACCCGGTATATTGTAAGTACTATATATAGCCTCTTCCAACTTTGGAAGAGGTAAGCTAGTCATTATTTTCCATTTACAAAGAAACACTTTCTCTCTCTAGAATATTCTCTCTCAAGTGTTTCTCTCTCTAGAAACTAGCCAAATCCAAGAATCGACCCCGTGTTATGATATAGGATATACCACAATTGGTATCAGAGCTTATGGGATGATTAGATCGTGTGTATGTGCGATTTCTTGCTTGTTTTAGATCGAAAAGTGTGCCATAGAAAGTTCTAGCTCGTTTTTTGAAGATCTCCGAATTTTGTTGTTTGTAATGATAAAGTTTGGGTGTTTCTAGTTGCTATTACCTTGTGGTACTGTGTTGTATATGTGTAAAAGAAATAGCAAAATTGTTCAAATGGGTTTGATTTATAGGTGATTTTGGGTGATAAAGTCGTTTGTTCTTCGTGGAGAGTTGCCAGAATTTCTTCAACGGCGGTTTGCTGGAAAAATATTATTTAATTAAGTAGGTTACAAACCCTTGACACACGGAGGGTTTGCTTAGGTGGCGAGTTGTTTAAGCGGCGATTTGTTATATGACAGCGGTGTCTTACCAGCGGTTTGAACAGGTGGCGAGTTGCTCAAGAGGCGAGTTGTTACTAAGCAGCGGTTTGCTTACCAGCGAGTTGAACAGGTTATCAGCGGGTTGAATATTTTAATAGCAAATATCTTGAGGAAACTCTGGCGGTTTGAAAACTCAACGGCGGTTTGATAAATATATTCTTCGCGGCGGGTTGCTTGGCAGCGAGTTGTGTTCGGCGAGTTGCCCTAAAATTACACCAGCGAGTTGCCTTAATTCTTCGCGGCGGGTTGCTTGGCAGCGAGTTGTGTTCGGCGAGTTGCCCTAAAATTCCACCAGCGAGTTGCCTTATTTCTTTGCAGCGGTTTGGTAGCCTCTGGCGGCGAGTTGAGCTTCTGTCTTCGAAATTTGAAATATTTCAAACTTGGGATTTAATATCACTAAAAAGGAAAATATGATACGTTACCTCACCCTTTTAACGTACACTCACTAATCATTTGATCGATCAAACATATATATCATAATAATACATGATGTCTGTATGCAAGAAGAACATCAGTGTGCCAGAAAGTTCTGATACACGCCACCAAATGCTTGATAGAACAGAATTTGATCTTGGCAACAACGTATACTGTCTGTACTATCTAGGAAAGGATAATGGAGAGAATATTATGTAAGTCCTATTAAGAAGACCATTTCGATGGGACGGTTCAGATGTTATTACCTGGAGGAATGAGGGTGCAGTTCAACAAGGTCCAGTACGTGCTAGAGTCCTTAACAACCTTTCAGCTGAAGAAAAGGAAAGGTATAAAGCTAACATTCGTGCAACCAATATCATACTTCAAGGTATACCAAAGGACATCTACTCACTCATCAACCACTATACTGGCGCTAAAGAAATTTGGGAAAATGTGAAGATGATTCTGGAAGGTTCCGAGTTAACAAAGGATGATCGGGAATCTCAATTATACGATGAATTTAAACACTTTCGTCAAATCAAAGGAGAAACCATTCAAGGATACTATGTTAGGTTTACGAAGCTCATTAATGACATGAGAAACATCAAGATGACCATGCCCAGGATGCAGCTTAACTCAAAGTTTGTGAACAACATGCTACCTGAGTGGAGTAGATTCATAACTGAAGTCAAACTTAATAGAGGTTTGAAGGAGTCTAATTTTGATCAGCTTTATGCCTATTTGAAGCAACATGAGGTACATGCTAATGAGAACAGAACAATGATGGAAAGGTTCCTTCAACCTACTAATGATCCTTTGGCACTAGTGTCGAATGCCTCAGTTCAGCAGTATCCAACACAGTCATCCAAGTCTCCACAACCCTCAAATGAACCTTCTCCTGCTGACAAATTTCAACTGGACTCAGGAAGTTCTTCAACTGAAAACTTGATTGAAAGTTTATCCAATTCACTTGCCCTCCTCACTCAATCGTACAAATCACATCTTCCTCAAACAAACAATCAACTTAGAACGAAGGAACAAAGCTACGGTTCAAGACGGCAGAGTTGTTGTTCAAGATGTCCGTGGAAGATACAATGCGAACAATCAAGGAAAACCATTTCAGAGAAACAATGCAAGAGGAAATGTTGTAGCTGGGAATGTAGGAGGTCAGAACAGAGGAGGCATTATTAATCCTGGACCAGCCAAACCCATTAAGTGCTACAACTGTAACGGACTAGGGCACATAGCACGAGAATGTCCAAGGCCAAAACGACTTCAAGATTCAGACTACTTCAAGGACAAGATGCTACTAATGCAAGCCCAGGAGAATGGTGCAGTACTGGATGAAGAACAGTCGTTGTTTCTTGCAGGAGAACATGTTACCAACTTTGATGATGATGTGGATGATTCACCCGAGAATGATTTGGCACTCAATGTAGACCATGTCTTTGAAGCTGATGAATGTGATGCATTCGACTCTGATGTTGATGAGGGTCCCACTACACAGACCATGTTCATGGCAAATCTCACATCAGAAGATCCAATCTACGATGAAGCCGGGCCATCATATGACTCGAATACTCCGTTTGAGGTACAAGGTCATGATACCTTTGAAGATCACATGGATGAGTATCATGAAGTACACGAGATGCAAAGCGATGTACAACACAACTACGTTGTTGACTCTGTTGAGTAATAGTAATACTATTCCGTATGATCAGTATATGGAAGACAACGAAGATCATGTTGTTCAAAGAGATGTATCTTCTGTACGAAATGATGCATTGATGTCAATTCTCAATGAAATGCATGAACAGGGTGTACAAAGTAGATTAGCAAATAAGTCACACATGGTAGTTAATGACTCAGTGACCTCTGAACTTGCGAGATATAAGGAACTGGTCGGGGAGTATGAAAAACGGGCAAAGTTTGAATTAACTGATAGAGAATGAAAAATTGATGAACAAATGAGAATAATTATCTCAGACCGAAATAGAAAGGAAACTCATTTAAAAATCGAACTCATTCAGTACAAATACTCCTTAGTCTACAGTTGACCATTATAAGTCAAAGACAGAAGAAGTAACACTCTTGAAAAAGGATTTTAAACAAAAGGAAGACAAATTCCTTATTCCTTGAAGAGTTTTTGGACTTAAAGAAGTTAAAAGATAAGATTGAAGATAGATTATACAAACATGATCAGTCTGTTCAAACAGTTCACATGTTGTGTCAACCAAAATCATTTTATGATGAAAAGCACAAAGTAGCAATAGGCTACAAAAATCCCTTATGTCTCGCTAGGGCAAAGCAAGCTCAGTCTGCTCTGTATAATGGTCATGTACTTGTCACTGCCAATCATGCACCCACTATCATACATGACTCAGAGGATATGCTTGAGTTAGATGCGATAACTAGGAATAGAATGCGATTAAAAATGCAAAGCCCTCAATGTGTGGAAAATAAAGTTAGGATTGCCCCCTGTGGAAAATAAAGTTAGGATTGCCCCCCCCCCCCCCCCCCCGATTACTCAAAGGAGAACCTTCTGGCAACCTTTGCTCCCCAAAGAAATCTGACCCCAGAACAAATATTTTGGTCCAAAGACGACAATGACAGGAAAAAGGCTGAGACCTCAGTTCCCAAAAACAATTTCACATTGACATAGTGTAACCACCCAATACTCCCTGTCAAGCTTGTCCCCAAGAATTCCTATCCAACGAAAAGTCAAGTGAAGATTAATCTTTATGTACTCATCCTTTTGTGGAATTTGACCTTTTGCCTTGGTCAAGGGCATTCGGTTAGGATCTATATTAGGGTTGCTATATAAGTGTATACTTTACGACGAATCATTACCTCACTGAAGTTATTCCATTTTTCAAAACTCTTAAAGAACACTTTGTTGGAGTTCAAACAGCCCTCTTTAAAGAAGTTAAAGAAATGGAAGAAATTTTTGATCAAATGAATAACGAAGTGGACAAGAATACTGTAGACAAGCAATGTGCTGAAATTGAAAAGAAGAACCTTCTCATTAAAAATGAGAATCTGATTGTTAATTGTTTGTCGACTCAACTGCTGTATGATGTGGAAAAATCACGTTGTCTAGATCTTGAAGCTGACATGTCTAAAGTTCATGATGAGTCAAAACATATTTTAAAACTTGAAGGGGAATGCCTAAATTTGCAATTAAAGTATCAACATCTTCAAGAAAGTTTTGATAATACATTATAATAAAACAATATTAGCCAGTGTTTTAAGTTGGTTTTGATTCTATTCTAACGAACATTAGTTATCACTATTAAACATGTAAATTAAACTTGGAAAAGTTTATGTAAAAAAGGTTTTTGTTAGATTTTTAAAAAACAAGTCATGACTCGACCGGGTTTATCAAACTAGGTCAATTTGAAACCGGCGGTTCAATCCGGTTCTCAAACAAGCAAAAACTCAGTCACATCTAACCTGGTCTCCAAGCCGGATCGCGATTCAACCGGTCTGATCAACCTAGGTTTTTATACATTGGTTTTTTACATTCACTCGTAATTGTATATATATTTGCATGTATATAAGGGAGGATTCTATGTAGAACAAGTTTTACAAACTTAACGGAACCATTTAAACTAATAAGAATTTAGTATTATTAAATATTAATATTTAAATGAATAGAGTGTAATAGTAAAACATATTTTTATTTTTTTTGAATTTTTTTAATTAAAAACGTTTTTTTAGGCCCTTGATTTTGGGAATTAAAAAAAATAGATTTGTTTTTTTTTCAGCATACATATTTTCAGAAAAAAAACATGTGCATTTTACATACGCGTCTTGCGTATAATTGTTTAGTCATGAAACTTACACTTAAAATGATAAGTGCACATATATTTATAGTGTACAATATCTATAAAAATTTATACCAAAAAACATAAACTTACACATGTATAAGTTCGTTGAGAATGGTGTAATCGTGCTTAGCTCTTCCGGAAGTTCCGAAGAAGACTATACCTCATCAACTGTACTCTTGAATTTAGTTTAAGAAAGATTTTACCCCTTCTATTTCAAGTGGGGTTATGATCCATTCTAGTCTTAAATGTTTAGTCCATCAATCTTAAAAAATTTGGAACTTCAATACTCCTAAAGTAGACGAGAAAGTTGAATCATGACACAAAAACAGTTAAAGAGTATCTTATTATATACATATACTATGTGTGGAATAAAACTATGTCGTTTTGACATAGTTTGCTATAGTGATGCTACAGTAACTGGCTCATTGACCTCCTACTTTGGGCCGGCCCATTTGACATTTTTTTTTCTTTAACTAGGCAACTTTAAAAAAAAAATTTGCTCGCCACAAAATAGAAAACAAAATTACTTATCTATTCAGATCAAAAAATATCCGCGACATAAGACCAAACACATAAGCCCATATAAAAAAAAGAAACTATTGCACAAAAATAATAAAAAAATTTTTTGCTCGGCACAAAATAAGAAAAAAAAATTACAAAAGTATTGACTTATTCAGATAAAAAAATACCCACGAGATGACGCCCAATACATAAGCCCATATAAAAAAATAATATTAAACATGAGACCGGAAAAATAAAGCCGCAAAAAATACAAAAAAAATTAAAAAATGAATGAGGAGGAGGCACCAAATCATCCATGCAAGAAGAGTATCTTTCTCACTAATGCACCATGACTAGAAATGGGAAGAAAAATACCATCGATCATTAGACGTTGAAAGAACCAACGAATTCAAAAACGACTTAAATCTGAGAATTTTGCCGTTCGACCCCTCCTCTTAACTGATCTCCGTTATGAAAATATCCAGGGGGCCAGCATTTAGCGCCTACACAAATATTGGGAGCAGAATCAAGAGGCAACAAACGCGGACACAAAATCACACAAGGGATATCCCTATCAAGTCTCTTTCCAAAAATAGTAGATTGACCAACCCCGATAGTTTAGTACAATTTGACAAGAAATCAATCCTGATGACTTATGCACTTGAACTTACTTCAAATCGAACTCATATGGAAAATCCTTACTAACTGAATAAGAATTCAATTTATCCCCATGAACCGATGGATAACTCGAAACACAAATGAATCACTTGCGAAACGAAACGCCAAACACACTTTAAGAGGAGCGCTCGATTAGAGCGAGATAATCGAAAACCCTAGACCCATTTTCTTCTTAGAAGCTAACACCTTATACCACGGCAATCTGATTTTTTTTTCTCAACATGCTGGCACCTTTAAAGAAGTTACTATGAATTGACTCATTACCTTAAGACGCTTTGGAACCTTAAAAATGGGACAAGTAATAAAGGGGAGAGCACCGAGGAACTGATTTTAACATATTAAGCCTACCACCATCGAGAGGGTTTTCGCATATTTTCTCGTGTGTAGTGACTACAGTATTGATATGACAGCAGCGTATGTTCGCACTCCCCACGCCGTAAAATGGCCGCCTGTGGGTGTTCATGCGCGAGGTCATATCGCGTCTCGAGAGACTACGGCTACTCATTATTACCTCCTTTCATGTTAGTAGAATGTGAGATCTATGTATTTTGTATAATTGTACTCCGCTGATCCGATGTCTATGCGAGTGATAGTATGCGAAGCCGAGTAAGTATTGATGCTGCTGGTTATTGTTCAGTTCTTTAGCACTCAGAACTCTGCCATGAGACTACAACTTAATTTCACCCGGGGACACTTTCCCTAATGATATATACTCATCCACTACAACCTTCCCCTCTCCGCGCCCACTTTCTTCCTCGCGCTCTCTCCACTTCGCGCGCTCTCGCTCAATATGTCACTACTCCTACCACTCCTTCTCAACACGTCGACAGTGGATAGGAAACATTTTAAGAATATGGATAATTTACCTATCCAAAATTCCTTATCTAGACATTTCACCCATAATTATAAAAAAGGCGTCTATCAGCATAAAATAATTGAGGATAAAGCCAAGATCCCTGTAACTGAATGACTTTAAAACACATCTCCATCAAAACTGCTTTACAAACGGAATAAATGCAAAGCTTCCATAACAAGAATTAAAAGAAAAGGCGATAGCGGGATCGACCTTGTTTAAGACACGTATGAATATGATACTCGTCAGACGGAACTTCCATTAACTATAACGAGGCCTTAGCAAATCAGTAATACCGTCTAATCCAAGTTACACAAGTCGAACCGAATCCAAATGCCTCAAGGACGTTCAAGCAGCAAGAAGTCCTAAGACCGAGTAAAGTCTTATGCATGAGCCAAATCTACTTTAAAAAACAACGCTTTCTTTTTCTTCCATTTTTACACCAATCAAGCACTTCGTTAAGAATGAAAGGACCATCTTAGATCTGTATATTCAGCAAACAAACGCGGATTGGTGTTAGACTCAAGCCTGCTATTAAACATAGCAAACGGCCTTTGCCAAAATTCTTGTTTTTTTTTAGGGACGACCTTATAAATACAACTATAGTTAAACTCACTTAGGGCAGTTATTCGATTTATGACTATTTTGCATTTCCAGGACTTTTTGGGATTAGAGAAATAAAAGAAGAGTTACAACCTGTAGAGAACGAGGCCCTGTTTATAGAAATAGAAATGCTCAATGCTTCACAGAAATCGGACCAATAAACTTCTAAAATTTTCTAAAGAAGTCAAAAGTGGAACCCGTTCCGGGCCCGTTAGACTTAATTATCACATCCCACACAGCAATCTAATCTCATATTGTGGACACATATAACGCTCTAATCGACAACTGTATTTGTTAGAGATAACGATTCGGAAAGGAGAACTGAGTTTCTAATCTAGCCTTTGTGGCTTGTTTAAAACGAGCTGCATTAGTGATCTTTAAATCTTTCTTCACTAGATAGGATCTGTGCACACCGTACCATCAACAAATCTCCCACGGATGGCTAGATTTACAGTATCTTGTTATTGATTCCATGAAAATAATTTCAAGTTACGATCACCTTCACATCGCCCATTGACTTTGCTTTCTGGTCGAAATCCATATCTTCCATCTCCTTTAGATCAATTAAGGTTACTATTAAGTCTTTGTCGCTAAAATTCAACGAGTTTCAATAGGCCATTTTGTCAATCGTTTATCAATATCACGGAAGATCAGAAACATTAGAGTTTTTGGAAACCATGACACTCTGAATTTTCTTATTCGTTAACCCACAACCTGATAACTTTTTTGAGCTCCTTTGTAATTATTTTAAAACCGAATCATTGTTTTATTGTCGAATAGCCAAGGAGCGCCAAGTCTGTTCCACCATATCATCAAACCCAATCGAGTTTGAACCACGAATGATTAGATCTGAAGGAATCGGTCAAAGTCCACTTTAGATTACTTTACAAAACTCGGACGATGGTACGAAAGATGGCCGGGTCCAAACATAAAGCCGAAATGGGAGGGGACAAATAGTAAGTTTACGCTGCCGAAAAATGGTACCTACCAACTTACCTCATTTTTCGCGAAAGGGGTGTGACCAAGTAAAAGTGTATCCCTCCATTTTAATATCCACATTAACCAGAAGAGATATGGAATATTCTGATTAAAAAAGCTACGCGTTATTAATCACATTTAAAACACGTACTTCGTCTTTCAACCTTGGTACGCACTTCGTTTTAGATCGCCCATTAAAATAGTCTCTCCATTCCTCGTCCCTATACAAAATCTGTAATATTCCCTAAAACACCCGTCTCAAAGAAGGTTTTGCTTGTGGTCGTAAATTGAACACAAACAAGAAGCTTTGTTTTACTAGGGGATCCTCGTCCAATAATTAGATTCTAACGAATCGAGATCGGTAACATAATCTTTCTTGAAAAAGATTCCTCCCAAATACAAAGAATTCCACCAGAATTACCAGCCGCTTCACTAAACACGTAGTCATAATTCGAGTTACCCCACATAAACTTCACATCCATGTGTGACACCTTCTCCATCTTCGTTTCTTGAATTGCAATAAAATTAAGTTTATTATTATTAGATAACTCCTTTACCCACTCCTTTTTGGACTTGCTACAAGCCTTTGAATATTCTTTAAAGGACATAAAAATAATCTTAAAACAGCATCATCTCCTTTGCGATCGATGATGGATGCGATAATCTTTTTCACACCCCTCCATAGAATAACCCATAGCCCTTACCCACACGTAATCATCTTCATCGTGGCAATCCCCTAAACATATCCCTCCTTTATTACTTCATACTTCCCCCAACAGTTGTTAAACGAAACATCTTCATGGACACTGAGAATTGTTCATTACCTTAGCACTTTATCGTAGCGTGAAAACTCCTATTATTCATTGTCACTTAAATTCAAGATGCCCACAGGCGTGAACCCCGGGGGGTCTGTGGAATTTGTGACAGAGACGGACTCGGTTCCAAATTTCTCCTTACGGCTTCTTTAGAATAATCGATCATTAAGTCCAAACGGATCAGCAGAATATTTCCTTTATCACGTGTACACTGTGTTCCATTGATGAGACGATTTTTCACATAAATCGGTTTCAGCACTTTTCGTCTTCATCTTGAACCAATATTATTAAAAATCACCCTCATCTTGTTAATACGTGTTATACTTATTTTCTTTAGATTCCTACTCATTGAACATATACTGTCATCCGAGGATTAATCCTATTCCTTTATAGATTCAAAAGAAGGAGTCAAGTAAACAGCTCTTTTGCGCCGAACCATATAACTTTTACCTTTGACAATAATTTTATAAAGATTCAAAAATGGACACAGGATGTTTAGTTAAAAATGCACTGACGCATTTACGTCCATAATGAAGTTCTTACGAACCTGTCTTCAATGTTCATCACTCTCACATTTGTTACGATTTTATCAAACGATTTGCGAGGCCAAGCATAAAGTGGGACTCTCGGTATTAACCACACTACTCGTTCATCTGACAAGTCCTGTTAATCTCCTGTATCACTAGAAACACAATAATTGATCCCAACATGATTTACCAGTTTCTTTTCGTATAAGATTTAATCCACATTTACAACATAACCACAAGGCTCCAAGATAGGACAAGTAACATTCACGAATCCTTCGTCTTCGAGAAGGGATTGTAACTTGGATAATGGAATCAAAGACTTGATTTTTCCCCATAGCACAATTAGAGAAATCCCTTTCCACAACACACTCCTCCTAAACCAGAGCAGGAGGCAGATGACAACGAATTTTCCAGGTTTGGACCAACGGAGTTCCCCATTAACAAACTGAAACATTAGAAGTCACACTCCCTTTTTATGTATGAGACACGTTTGAGCCTATTCCTTTTGGTCTGATATCCTGCTTCGAACCATATTTTTGGGGGAATTAGTATTAGGATTCAAAGTTTTTGAGGGCCTATCATACCTAACTGATTGTGCAAACAAATGATAAAATCCCAATCCATATCGTGCATAAATTCTCCTCCAATCTATCGAGTTAAAGACCTTAATGAAACGGACAAATGCAAATCTCTTCCTGCTTTAGACTGTTTATTCAGAATAAAACAAATCTATAACTGTTTCCATATAAGCTACTTTCTGTTCTATTGATCAGAGAATTGACATAATCCGGAAAAGTAGTTACAAAACCGAAAGGGAAATTTCTTGGTAAATTCTTCATTGAGGAAACTGACGCCTGTATTTTTCATAGTGTCCACCAGTCATCTTGGATTGAAGGGTAGCTCAGTTCAAACACACAATCAAAAAACAATCACGAAAAAAGAAAGGATCACCCTCAAAACACGTCAGAATCTGTTAAAGATCCATTAAGAACAACATTCAATTACCCCTGCGAGGTTAACCGATCACAAGGATATAGGACGAACGGATCGTAGCCTTATCCTGTCACAACTTAATAGACGAAGGAATAATTTAATTCAAATGTTGTAAATAAATTCAATCGTTATCAAATGAATGGTGAAAACAGATCAAAAATTGCAAACGGAGATGGAGGTTTTCGAGAGTAGCCCATTTTCTACGTTTATACAAAAACGGGTAGGATGAAATTGCCTCTTACATTATTATATGAATAAGTTAACCTTATATATATTTAGTTAGTGTTCAAAATATAATTGTTATTTTTGTATTTATTATTGATACATATAGTTGTTTAAATTAGTTTTATGCAAAGTTAAGTGTATATAAGAAATTAGCCATTATGTTTAATAACTCTTTATCAAATATATAAGTGAATGAAATCAATCATGAATACCACTAAATAAGAATTATGAATCAATAGATGATTTCAACGAAACTGGCTCGTATGACTCGCATGGTGTTGGGAGTTTATAGTCAAGGGTTTTGTTGATAAAAATACAACATATGTATGTATATTGTATACAAGCGATTCTCTTTTATGTTTTTCACGCTTACACACATAAAAGACACAAACGATGAGATTCAAATATGTATGATCGCAGTGAATATAACATATGAACTTAAATGGTATAGACAAACAGGAAATCTATATGATCAAACTCATGAAATAACATCAATGCGGCCAATATTTTACATATAAAGACAATATATGATTATAGGCATAATATTTCAATATGTGTGGTTTGCTTAACCCAATTGATTCATGGGGTCTTAGAAGTAGAATATAAAAATTGTATCATCTCACAATCTATTTGATGATGGAAAAACAAAGAATTGTTGTTGGTTAATATTCTTGTAAAAAATATTTTTTGTTAGTTTAGTTCATGAACCGAACTAACTGCTTCATCGTTCAAATAATGTAAACTAGTTGTTTAGATTTATGGTATTGGTTTATTAATTATAAATCCATCCATTACATGTGAATACAATGTTTTTGTGTACGATACACATACTAATGTTCTCTCGTAGTGCACTTTAAACAAAACAAACATATGCATAACATCCTTACATATGATACGCAACATCCTATGTATCAAGAGACAAATGACCATACATAATACACATTACATGCTTATTTAGTTAAAAAATAAATAATTCATTATACTACTTGTGCTAGTAAAGCAATTGGATGATATTTGACTCATAGTCGAATGACAATTATTTTCTCGGATATTTTCATGAATTAAGCTTACAAAATATTATACTTAGGTATATTCATTCGATAATAATGTCTAGTGAAGAGGTAAAAACATATAATAGGAATTATGTTATAATTCAGTACATCAATTTACGTGATTCTTTAGTAAAAGAAAAAAATTTAGAAAGAGATCGGAAAAGCATTTTGGTTGTCATCAACCATTGACTTTAATTAATCTGAAATATTACTATGCCTATTACTAATTGGA
This sequence comes from Tanacetum coccineum, assembly GCA_026074375.1. Classification (NCBI taxonomy): domain Eukaryota; kingdom Viridiplantae; phylum Streptophyta; class Magnoliopsida; order Asterales; family Asteraceae; genus Tanacetum; species Tanacetum coccineum. The sequence continues at coordinate 11,867 of BQNB010093119.1, read as the reverse complement.
TGTAGTATGTATTTATTATCGGGGATAACCTAATGAGTTGTTGATTCTACGAATACCCAGAAACAATTCTTCTAATTATCGTTGATTCGAGAGGAATACCGATAGTTAGGCAAATTCTTGACAAAACTGCCAAAAATGAACTTTTCATATATTTTGGAACTGAATAGCCAGATGCCTAGTACAATAGATAAATAGGAGAATGAAACTGAAAGACACAAACAAAAGTTCAAAATTCTTTAAAAAAACACGAAAATGTAAATAACTCCTAAAATATAATGATTCAAGGCTCGAAACTTCCGTAACCCAACTATGTTTGGTTACCACGGCGTTCTCCTCGTTCCAAGCTTCGAAACGGATGGTGCCTTGGGCTGTGAACGGTGATTACCTAAGCCCAGTTTTTTTATGACCTTTTGAATAAAGGGTCTTTCTTCACACGATCATGGGCTTCTAGAAATAAAAAGGCCTGTTCTTCAATACTTGGGCCTGCATCACTAATCTAATTGTAGGATAAGAGCTTGGCGTTATTGAAGAGAATATATTTATTATGCTTTTAAGAAGAAAATGTAAACTCGTTTCTATATCTCCAAAGAAGCCAAAGAGTAGTTTAGACTACTACGTTGAAGAAAAATAAAGTGAACCGTAGTAAGAGGTTTAACATGACTTTATTCGATAGGTTAATTGCATCTTCTAGACTTAAAAGTTAAACCAGTTAAATTGGAGTATGAACATGAATATTTTTTATATATCTTTGCTTAAAGTTAATGCTTGAAACTAAAATTTAATATTTACTTACAATAACATATTTTTTATTTTTTATTTTATTGCTTGGTGTTTATTCATTTATTTAATTACTAAATAATAAATAATCTAATGGATTTAGTTTTTCACTATTTTATTTTATAATAAAAAATGATAGTAAACCTTTTTTGTATTCTATATCTAATAATATTTAGTTATTTCATATTGTGTTATAAGTTTATATTTTTTTTGTTTTTAAAATTAGAAAATTATATAAAGGCACATGATAGTATTTTCTTTGCTAACTAAATATTAGGGGCAACAAATAAGAAATATAGTTTGAAAATATAAAAAGAACAAGAGAAAACATAAAATATATGAAGGACATGGCTAGTAGACTTATCCCACATTGCTTGGAGAAGAAAACATTCAAGGGAAAAACCTCTATATAAGCAAAGCCCCCCACCATTTGATACTTAGTTAAGCTTTAGATGTTATTAAACATTGATTGTTTGTTCATAAACATTCGTTTCCTTGCCTTTAAAATAAGTAAAATTTAATTAGTGTTGAGAATTATAAAAAATTTAAAATTTTAAATTTTAAACGAGCTTTTTGAGCCAAGTGAGTTAATAAATCGAGCTTATCAAGTTTGATCGTTTATACGAGCATCTTAAGCTTAAAGTTAGTTTATTGTAGGAGTACAAAAAAAGTTAGAAGTCTTAAACGAGCTTCGAGCTCGAGCTCGAACAATAACAAAATAATCGAGTTCGAGCTCGAGCCAATTTATAAAATTTTACTCGAGCTCGAGCCGAGCTCGAGTCGAGTAGTTAATAAACGAGCTTGACTCGTTTAGGACAAAACTCGGCTCGGCTCGGATCGTTACACCCCGATTTGCGCGCGCGCGCTCACACACACACACACACACACACACACACCAACACTCAATTTATATTTATTTATTATATTTATTAGTATTTTAGATACGAGAAGAGAGTGAGAGAGAGAGAGGGAGTATGGATTCAAGTGAGAAATATAATTAAAATAAGATAGTGGTGAGTAGTGATTAAAACCACACAATTTAAGATGCAACGGGCTACTTTCATTAGATGCATTTTCTATTTATCTAGATGCATCATTTTGAGTTCGAAAGGTTTAATTGATGTGTAGTGGTGCAAATTTAATTTCATGTTTTGGCACATTGTAGAGGGACTTAAAAAGCAAGTGAAAATCATGAAATGTATCTTATATAAGTAGTATTTGATGCATCTAATGAAAAGCTAAAAATCCACATTATGATGCATTATATTGCATCTAAGATTATAGAGGATGCATCTAATTTGATCGGTGCATCTCGGATATGCGGTTATAGTTACTTCTTATCCTTCTTATTTAAGAATATTTAAATTTGATAACAAACTATATATTTATATATATATATTATATATATATAATATATTTATATATATAATAATTTTCTATTTTTTTTTATATATATATATATATAATATTATTTATTTTATAATTATATATATATATAAGGGCGGATTATACGTAGAAACAAGTTTTACAAACTTAACGGAAACCATTTAAAATAATTAAGGAATATTTGTATTATTTAAAAATATTAATATTTAAATGAAAAGAGCGTAATAGTAAAACAAATTTTTATTTTTTTGAATTTTTTTAATTAAAAGTGTTTTTAAGGCCCTTGATTTTCGGAATTAAAAAAATAGATTTGTTTTTTTTCCAACATACATATTTTCAGAAAAAAAACATGTGCATTTTACATACGCGTCTTGCGTATAATTGTTTAGTCATGAAACTTACACTTAAAATGATAAGTGCACATATATTTATAGTGTACAATATCTATAAAAATTTATACCAAAAAACCCAAAAAAATAAATAAAAATTTAACGGCCTGCATCAACGCGCGGGCAATCATGGTTAACTCATATTTACCCAAATCTTATAAAATTATATTAAAAAGAACCCAAATACAAAAAAAACAACCTTTAACCACATAATTTTAAAAAATTAGCACACGCAAACCACACTTATAAAACTTTAAAATCTAACCATACAAATTTAAAAAAAAAACACCATATCTGTAATAAAAGAAACACCATCCCGCAGCAATGCGCAGACAACTATGCTTGTTAATCATATAGAGAGTAAATTTACCTTACTAGAGAGTGGAAATCAACTTTTCAATATCCTCTGTTAGTTCTTCTTCATCAATTTCATCTTCATCTACACAAATTAATACGATCTATTATTAACAATATTACATTAACATTTAAATATAAATAAATATAGAATGAAAAAATTATATAACTTTTAGATCGAATAGCCAATCACGAGTACATATCAATGCTTCAACATTTGTCAAACATAATGAACTTTAATATTTGCTTATAGGGTGTGGTTATTTAGACACCTCCTAAAATGTTGTCATTACTTTCTAGTTTTTTGGTTTTTTTACTTATTTATTTATTTATTTTATTTTTATAATATTGTTTGTGTTATAAAACTGTGAAACGAAAAATGCTACTAAAAAATTATTAAGTTTAACAAGTCAAAAGTATTAAACTGTCAAAAAACACAGAACCGAAAATAAAAAAAAGCTGTGTTGTATAGTTAAATGGGGGACAAAAAGGGGGTGGAGGAAATACTTTTTGTACTTTTTTTGTACCAAGGAGGTTCTAGTAACATAACCCTTGCTTATAACCCAATCACCTATGCTATAAACACTTATTAGCTCGAAAATTGGCTGTTATTTCTGATAAGAGTGCTACTATAGGTATCCACTGGTCCGCTAAAATGTAAAAAAAAGTGCAAAAAAGGTACAAAACATGTTTTTTTGTCTCACAGTTTACAGTGCAACACAGTTTTTTTATCAGTTTCTGTTCCGTATTTTTTGCCAGTTTAATACTTTTGACTTGTTAAACTTTATATTTAACGTTCCGCATTTTCCGTTTTACAGTTTTAAAATCTAAGCAATATTTTAAAAAGGGTAAAATACATTAATGCTTAATGTACTTTCAAATATAACTCATTCTACATACTGTACTTTTTTTATTGTCATTTTTGTTACTCAACGTTAGTTTTTTTTTCATTACACATACCTTGTATTATTTTTGCCGGTTTTATCTTACGTGGATTTTTATTTTATTTTTTTATTTTGGTATTTTGTGACGTGGTTATTTGTATAATGGATCTGGGTTTGATAACCCGTTTACCCAATCCGTTCCTTTAAAACATAACCCTGATTCATACGGGTTATTTCATCTTCCACAACTCAAATCATAAGAACCCTAATACATACCTAATACCCAATCCGTTCCTTTAAACCATCAGTTCCATCTTGTTCAATTACCCTCAATGTCTACATCCGCTACAAGTATTCGCAGGCGTAGGGTGATTCCAACTCATTGTCAGTGTAACATGCCTTTGGTTAGACGTGTAGCTTGGACTGATACTAATCCATGTCGAAGATTCCTTAACTGTCGATTTTCAAACGTAAATAGTTATTTTCCACTCAATTGTAATTTTTCCCATATTTGTAAAATTTGTAAAATTAGGGTTCTTTAAATTAGTTTTGACTTTTCAGATTGCTGGTACTACTCGTTGCAATTCCTTTTACTGGATTGATCCAGAGTTGACTAATCCATGGTACAAGACTCAAATGTTTGAGATTTATCTTACTTTGAATCCTGAGGAAAGATATTTATACCATAATCAAATCATTGCTCAAAATCAACTTGAGAATTTTCAAAATGAGTTTGAAGTTTATCAGCACGATATGCAGATGCAGATTGAAAACATGGAGTTGAAAGTTAACAAAAGCAAAAAAAAGCTCAGCTTTTGATCAAGTGTCTGTTGGTTTTGGCTTTGTTGTATGTGTTTCTTGTCATGTATTAGACTTGGAAGTTAGACTATTATGCTGTAGGATCTTTTGTTGTAGGGTGTGTCTGTAATGAATTTGCTGTAGGATCTTTTGGTGTAGGATCTTTTGGTGTGTCTGTAATAAAGGATCTTTTGCTGTGTCTGTAATGAAGGATCTTTTGGTGTAGGATCTTTTGGTGCAATAAATGTAACCTTGTCTGTAATGAATTTGCAATGTGGTGTCCACTTACATACAAAACACAGCTGATAAAGAAAGGCACAATGTG
>BQNB010093118.1:2717-26445 GCA_026074375.1 Tanacetum coccineum | reverse complement strand
TATGTTATTGAGTTGAGTCGTGGGTTGGAGGAGGAAAAGAGAGAAAAGAGAGTGTTTTTCACTATGAAAATGATAAGTGTATGCTATCTTTCCTAGTGCAAGACTTATATGATACAAGGACTAGTCACATGTGGTATAAGAAGTCCAAGACAAGATGAGTGATTTAGGGAAGTCTTATGGTCAAGGTATGGTGAAGTCCTTGTAAAAGTCTTAAGGATTTATTAGTTGGTGAATGTACAATGCAAGTTGGAAGAAAATTAGATATTTCTTTGATCTTTTCCTATCAAATCCGGTTATAGATTCATATGTATGATATATTTTTGTAAATTTTAGGTATTGGGTATAATAGTGGGTATTTGTTGAAGCGTAGAAAAGTTTTGGTGGTTCCGGGTATGCCTAAACGTATTTTATCGCGAAACGTAAACACTTTACGCAACCAATAAAAATAAAATGAACAAAGTTAATAATTATCCTCAAAATAATTACTTAACACTTGCTTGATGTAAACATTTAATTGTTTGATGCCCGTTTACATTGAATGATTATTTTTAGCTTACGCGATTTAACTTAACGATTACGATTTAAAGCAAACGCGTACAATACTAAAAATACATAGTGAATTTATTGACGTCATAAATAACCCTAAAACTTGGGGTGTTATAGTCTCCCCCGTTAAGTGAGCCTTGTCCTCAAGGCTTAAGACGCGACACTTAACGACGGTGCGATCTTTGTGAAGAGGTGTGGATATTTCTTCTAGAATTAGTCTTCACGTTCACATGTGAACTTAGGACCCCTACTAGAGTTCCATCGAACCTTAACAATTGGGACACGGATTTGCCTCAATTGTTTAACTTTACGATCCATAATTTCGACTGGTTCCTCGACGAATTAAAGCTTGTCATTAAAATGAAGTCCATCCAACAGAACGGCTAAAGGTTCGTCGGCATAGCACTACTTCAAGTTGGATACATGAAACGTATAATGAACCCTGATCATCTCTTGCGGAAGCTCAAGCTTGTAAGCAACGGATCCAACCTTATCCAACACCTTGAATGGTCCAACATATCTAGGGTTTAACTTCCCCCGTTTGCCAAAACGTACGACCCCTTTCCAAGGCGAAACCTTAAGCATAACCTTATCTCCAACTTGAAAGTCCATTGGCTTACGCTTAAGATCGGTGTAACTCTTTTGCCTATCTCGGGCGACTTGCATCCTTTGCTTGATCTGGATGATCTTTTCGATTATTTCTTGAACTAATTTCGGACCAGTAAGTTGCACTTGTCCAACCTCGACCCAACACACAGGTAAACGACACTTTCGACCGTAAAGTGCTTCAAATGGTGCAGCCTTGACGCTAGCGTGATAGCTATTGTTATACGAGAACTCGACTAATGGCAAATGGTTAACCCAACCCTTTCCAAAGTCGATCGCACAAGCACGCAGCATATCCTCGAGAGTTTGAATAGTTCTCTCGCTTTGTCCATCATTTTGCGGATGATATGCATTACTCATGTCCAGGTTAGTACCCAAAGCTTTCTGAAGTGACCTCCATAAATTTGATGCGAATCTAGAGTCACGATCATAAATAATTGAGACAGGGATTCCATTCCTCGTGACCACTTCCTTTAGGTACATTCTTGCAAGTTTCTCTAGGGGATTAGTTTCCCTCATGGGTACAAAGATTGCGGACTTAGTGAGTCGGTCGACAATTACCCAAATGGTGTCGTAGCCTTGTGACGACTTAGGAAGCTTCATGACAAAATCCATAGTGATGTTGTCCCACTTCCATTGAGGTATATCGAGTTGTACCAACAATCCTGATGGCCTTTGATGTTCTGCCTTGACCTTGGTATACGTCAGACATTTACTAACATAGGTGGCGATGTCAGCTTTCATATTGGGCCACCAATATAGCTTTTTCATGTCTTGATACATCTTGTCAGAACCCGGATGGATATAATATTTTGACTTGTGGGACTCGTGCATGATCACAATCCTCAAATTGCCATAACATGGTAACCAACTCCTGCCATTAAAGCATAAAGTTCCATCCGCACGAGGTTCCAACTTTTCCGTTCTAAATTTCTCCGGATCCTTAGAATTTTCAAGCAACATACCTCTAACATCTTCGTTCTTGATGTTCTCTGGTTTCCGTGCTTCAGTCTGAGCATTCAAAATTTATTTGCGGTGATTCAAACCTATAGTCATGACTAAGGCTCGAACCCTTAATGGTGGCTCTCGTTCCTTCCTGCTCAAGGCGTCAACGACGACATTTGCTTTCCTTGGGTGATAACGAATCTCGCAATCGTAATCACTAAGCAATTCTAACCAATGACGCTGCCTCATATTCAGCTCCTTTTGATTAAGAATGTGTTGTAGACTCTTGTGATCCGTGAACACCGTACACTTGGTTCCGTACAAATAGTGTCTCTAGAGTTTCAGAGAAAACACTACCGCTCCAAGTTCCAAATCATGAGTCGTATAGTTCTTCTCATGAATTTTCAGTTGGCGTGATGTATAAGCAATCACTTTCTCTCTTTGCATCAACACAGCGCCCAAACCTTTGATCGAAGCATCGCAGTATACGATAAAATCTTCGCTTCCTTCAGGTAAAGCCAGAATTGGTGCACTACACAACTTCTGCTTCAACAGTTGGAACGCTGTTTCTTGTTTGTCACCCCACTCAAACTTGACCTTCTTCTGAGTGAGCTTGGTCATTGGTTTGGCAATCTTCGAAAATCCTTCGATGAATCTTCGATAATACCCAGCAAGACCTAAAAATTGACGAATCTCCGTTGGTGACTTAGGAGATGCCCAATCTTTAATGGATTCGATCTTGGCGGGGTCTACGTGAATACCCTGGCTGTCAATCACGTGACCAAGTAACTGTACTTTAGGAATCCAAAATTCAAACTTGGAAAATTTGGCATACAACTCCTCTTTCTTAAGCAACTCTAAGATTAACTTAAGGTGCTCTTCGTGTTCTTGCTTGTTCTTTGAATATATCAGAATATCATCAATAAAGACAATTACGAATTTATCCAAATATGGTTTGCACACCCGATTCATAAGGTCCATGAATACGGCAGGTGCGTTTGTCAAACCAAATGGCATAACTTGAAATTCATAATGGCCGTAACAGGTTCTGAAAGCTATCTTCGGAATGTCTTCTTCTCGAACCCTCAGTTGGTGATAACCCGACCTTAGGTCGATCTTCGAGTAGACACTCGACCCTTAAAGCTGATCAAATAAATCATCAATTCTTGGGAGCAGATAACGGTTCTTCACCGTCAGTTTATTCAATTCCCGGTAATCAATGCACATTCGAAACGATCCGTCCTTCTTCTTGACAAACAAGACCGGAGCTCCCCAGGGTGAGGAACTAGGTCTTATAAAGCCTTTGTCAGATAGTTCTTTTAGTTGCTCCGACAACTCTTTCATTTCAGAAGGTGCCAATCGATAAGGCGCCCGAGCTACGGGTGCAGCACCAGGTATCAAATCGATTTGAAATTCCACTTGTCGAGTCGGAGGAAGACCCGGCAAGTCCTCAGGGAATACATCAGGAAAATCCCGGATGATTGGTACGTCCTCAAGTCGCTTCTTCTCTGACTTGTCTTCCGTCTCCTTTGTATTAACGTTTGCCAAAAAGACTGGACATCCTTTTAGCATGTATTCTTGTGTTTTGGTGTACGAGATAATGTGCAGACGAGCCTCGTGTCCCCGGTTGCTTCCGTCACCATGTACAATTAGAGTTTCATTTCCCTAAGGGATACGAACGATCTTCTCGGCACATACAATGATTGCTTGGTACTTTACCAACCAATCCATACCAGTTATAGTGTCGAAACTACCAAGTTCTACGGACATCAAGTCTATGTTGAATGGGTGGTTCATGATATTTAATGTACAACCCCTAAGGATAGTGTTCAACCTAATTATTCTCCCGTCGGCTAGTTCAACGTCATAATAGTGATCTAATGCAGTCGGTGTGATATCAATTTATGAGCTAAATACAGTAGACACAAAACTCTTATCGACACCAGTATCAAATAAGATAGAAGCATAGCGGTTATTTAGAAGGAACGTACCCGTCACGACGTTGGAGTCTGGGTTTGCCACCCCAACTTTGGCTGAAGCATTGCCACCCCAACTTGGTTACCATGGTTGTTGTTGTTCTTTATCTTTGGACATTCCGTCTTAAAATGTCCCTGAACTCCACACTCATAGCAAGTAGGCTTCTGACCCGACCCAGTGCCCTTCTGGTTGTTAGCATTATTGGCATTTGCCGTACTCCTACAGTCACGGGCAAAATGGCCAACTTTGTTGCATTTGTGGCATTTAGGAGCACATGGACCATCGTGGTGATAATTGCATTTAGCGCATAGGGGTTTAGATCCCCGTATGGCTTCTTCTCACCAGATCCTGCAGTGTAGGCTCGGCCAGTGTTCTGCCTCTTGTTTTGTTTTTGTTGTTGTTGGTTTTGAGTGTTCCTTGAGGTGTCCTCAAACTTCCTTTTACTCTCCGTCTGGCGTTCAGCATCATGTCGGGAAGACCACCGACATATTTTTCAATTTTATCAGATTCTTCGGGAAACATCCTCCCGCACAACAAAGCCAATTCCTGAAAGCGTTGGGTATAACTTGTCAAGTCAGTACCCTTCACCTTTAGATCCCACATCTTCATTTCCAGTTTCTTGATTTCATTTCGAGGACAATATTTGTCAGTAATCATTTTCATGAGTGTTTTCCAAGGCATACCATAAGCGGCATCATGACCGACTGTCTTGACATGGGTGTTCCACCATGTTAAAGTAACTGAATGGAGAGTGCAAGTAGCAAACTTGACTTGATTCTCAACTATACAATTACTGATGTGGAAAACAGACTCCATTCTTTCAAACCATTGAGATAGACCGGCAACTCCTTCCGTGCCTTTGAAGTTTAATGGTTGACATTTGAGAAAGTCGGTATAAGTACATTCACGGGCAGTTCGTTCTGTCCTTCTAACACCCACTCCCGAAATATGGCTATCATCGCCATTCGTATTTCTGTCAGCATCACGTGCTGCCAAAGCGGTAGTAACGCCTTGGTTAATCATTGCCCGAAGCTGGGCCTTAGTGACAGATGTGGTGTTGGTTGTTTCTGGGGCTAAGTTTGACCTCGTGGCTTTTTTTGGTGCTATTTTCTTCAATCATAAGAAAATATAATACCCGTTTGATTTTGTAAAATCATAACCATGACATGACATATACACAATAAGTAAAGAGAGATCACAACACACAGTGAAATATACAAGTGCCATTTCTCAAATCACAAGAAACAATATAATACCCATTAGATTTCCATAAAACCCTAACCATGAAATGACATATACCCAATAAGTACAATAGCATCACATCACCAGTGAAAATGCACAACTAATTAAAATTAACAATGGAGTAGCTAAGATCGACATTCAATCATAATAAAATCGAATTACAGACATGACATAAATTACCACCATTCCATATATAATATGGAAAAATAGCCGATTGGTTCAGATACAAAAATCACAATGATTTTAATTACTCGATAACAGAATATACTACAACTAAACCAACTAGCCGTGATTAACCCGTAATACTTATTATGCTTTTAACAAAATAACTATCATAATAGGATCTATGAACTACTACCAGCTTCCTCAGGTAGCTACTGGTGTGCTGGACCATTAGCGGTCCCAGCTGTCATTGTAACGAGCGAGCACCATCTGAGTTTGTAGTCTCTTCACTAGCTTTAGTGCCTTAGCGAGTTGTTCCTGCCTCCTGTGGTCTGCTGCCAGCATCTCTGTAATCACCGTCTGTCTCCTACGGTCCACTGACTGTAACTCTCTAATCTCTTACTGCTAAGCTAACACTGTGGTACATAGTGACATAACCTCTGCACGCGCAAGATCACTTGCATCCATAGATCGTCCCCAAGCCTCTTTAGACATCCTAGCCTCAGTCTCCATGAGTCTAGCAGTACGTGCATGTGCACGATCCCTAAACAACATGTTGAGCCGACCAGCCAATAGTTTTCGCCTAGTTTGCTCATCATCCAACCTCGTATAAACCTCGTCTATGTCCCGCCTAACCCTAGTCTTAAACTTTGTCATCCTCTGGCTAAACTCTGCCACATCGGTAACTACTGGTGTCCCCTGCATGGCCTCAATTATCTCATCCCAAGAGTCGGTGATCCCATATCCAACATCTCTCTCTAGATCACGCCTGATCTCCCTATCTATGATGGCAACAAAACCATAGTCTGCCGTAAGACCTCCAGCCAGTCTAGCAGCAGCAGCAGACGAGCTCTCTTCGATCTCATATCTAGGACCAAGAGCGATACCTAACCTCTTTCGAGGTGGTAAGGTAACCTCGGGTATGTCCTTTCTACGGTCATAAAAAAAGAAAATAGAGATTAATTCAAAGGTTGGTATCCCGATGAAGAGCATCTGGTCTGGTGTGGGAGAGTATGATGGGTGGTGGTAATGGTAGTGAATGGGAAGTAGATGTGACCTCAGCTCTCAGCCGGATCATAGCAGCTTGATAGCCCAACGGACGAATAGGACTAGCAGGTGGTGATGGAGATAACACAGGTACTGGTGATGATATTGGTAGTGGTGATAGTATCGGAGGTAGTGGTGGAGAAGGTATCTGGGGCAGTGGTGATGACCATGGGGAAAATAGTGATGATGGTGTAGTAGATATAGCGAGAAGTCTGGCAACCTCTGCATCAGACCAAACTGGTATAGGTACTGGAGCTGGAATAGAAATCCTAGCTGTAACGTGATATGCAGGAGTGTGATGGGTGGGCCGCCGACATGTCAGTCCTCAAACGGCTCAGTCTCCTCCGCAATGGGGCCAGATAGGCAGCTGGTACAGCAACAGTTTTGTAGAGTCGGCAGGGAGCTGGGGCTCCCTCCTCCTCTCTCATCAGCCTCAATATCAACCTCCTCACCATCATCAGATGGCTCATCATCATCATCACCATCATCTCCTCCATCAGCAGGATAATCGGCAAGATCCTTCTTAGGGTCCTCGTTGTTATCCTCCTTCAGATCCTCCTCGGGATCGGACTCCGGAACATAATCTGGTGACTGAGCAGTGGGTGAGGCAGCAGCAGGTAGTGGCTGCTCCTCAGCCGGAAACACCTCGTCCTCCTGCGACATATACTCGGGATATACCAGCTTTGGGACAAAGTCTGGTAGGGGTGGTGACTGTGGCTCCTCGGGGCCAGGTATGTAGTCTGGTGATGGCGGGGCCCATAAGGCAACCTGCACATACGGGTCATCCAGCATCTAAGGCAGTCCCTCGTGCTCAGGTCCAACAACTCCTGGTGATCCAATGTTTGATAAGCCCTCGAACGGACTGGACACCTCTGTGTATGTAACCGTGGATTCATCTGAATCTGACATGACTGTATCTGAAAATCCAAAATAGCTTATATTAGTATTTAATATAAGACTCTTATAGTAATATACATTTATATCATAACATGTATATCAATCATGAATGCATCTAGTCTTAACCAACTAATGCAACAAGTAGTGTATGTATATATGTCCCGTGAAAATCCCTTTATATGAATGCAATGTTTGAAAATGGTTATAGTCCAGCAAAAACATTTGACCTGGTTCTCTATAACCTTGCTCAAAGAAACCTAATCTGAAACACCCCTACATAAGGTTCGCAGCATAATAAGGGTCCGGAGGGCCTGTTACTCAATGATCAATAACACAAGAATATAAAAGAACACCAAAAAGTCGTTTAAAAACCGATACATTGAATTTAATCAAAGTATTTGTTTACATAAGCCCAGAAGCTTCACTTGTTATTACTTGTCAAAAAACAAAGAATTTCTAGCCCATAACAAATATACAAAAGGTAATGCACAAAAATCCTTATGCATGATATCCAACATCAAAACCACCAATGTAACCCTTGCACTCGTGCTTAATGACCTCCGACAAACATTGCATTAAAAACGTCAACAGATATGTTTGTGAAATCATAGTTTGATTAAATCGTAATATTGTATACCACAAGATTTCCCAAGTGTATGATAATGCAACAGATGCAGACATCATATAAATGTAATTACGTTGCCCTAAGCTCATGACACTGAAGCTCGACATAAATGAATACCATATAAATGGCCTACATTGCCCATGATGATGTTCTAACCCGCAACATCCTATGTTCGACATGGTATACGTTCGTTTTCCCAGTGATAGCTAATCACCCGAACGGGGATGTCAATCCCAATAGAATCTATTCTTAAATCATTCGCGCACTCACAATCATTAACTGACAGTTCATGATAATGGGCTCAACTTGGGTTATCGCTACTTAGGCAACACGTAATCATGATGTAAAACTTATCCACTTGTGTCCAATTATAAAACAGTGCATGTTTCTCACCCCAAAAACTTATAAAACAAATCATGTAAAACGTGGGGCTATGAACTCACCTTGAGTGAGCGTATATCAAGTATATCACAGAAAATGCGTCACGGTAATGATCGAGTGCAACCTAATCCAATATAGGTCGTATAAGTACTAATCACATTGGGTAACTACTACCATATATAATTCTATATAGCTCAATCACCATCTAATATCAATTAGTGTAATCATAATTATAAGTTAAAAACGTTATAAATACCGCTTTAGTAAAAATGACATAACTTTTACGTTTCAAGTCCGTTTCTTGCGTTTCTTATGTCCACGCTTTCGTATTAAGACGACGTATCAAAATATGACATTTTTGTATTTCATGTCCTCTGGTGAACAGTACTTTTACTGTTCACACCAGTTTATAAAATTATTTTTATAGTTTTAGTTATCGTAAAACCCGTAAATATCGTATTTTACTCGTTTTAACTCCGTTTTTAGCGATTCTTTCGAGCAAGTCTTTCTTATTAAAAGTTCTATCATATTAATAATGTTTTCTAAATGTATAAATCTGAGATGAACAGTAACTTTTATAAAAATAGTTTTATAAAAGTATTTTTATACATTTAAGTATATAATCTCGCGTAATTCATAACTTTTTCGTTATTGATCCAAAAATTATGATCCGAATTGTTTTGAAATCCTAAAAATATGTGTGATCTGTGAAAAATACTAAACTTTATATATCAGAAGTATTTGATAACTTGTTTTTATAAAATTTACTTTTATAAACCCAGTATTAACGTAAAACGTATATTTGCCGTATCTTTTTCGTTATAAGGCGGTTTTTCGAGTTATTTACATATTTGGAATCTTCATGAGGTGTACTATCTTTATAAAACATAATACGGCTGTTACCATACATGAACCAAAACAACCCCTTTGAAATCAATATGTATACTTATTTATAACTTGTTTTATATACCTTTTTAACCTAATAAAATACCTCAAGTTTCCCACAACTCTTTATACCCTATGTCATACATATAATAGTGTCCATTAGTCCATATCTTGTCCAAATATCCAAGTTAACAAGTCCATAACAACACTTTTAACTCATAAACTTTCTTAAGTAAAACTTTAATTACTAGTTTATACATGAACTTTTTATACTTAAACCAAGATTGTACAAAACTTATAATCTCATTATAACATGATATTAGCATCAACATAACATGTGTAAAATTGTACCAAATCAATATCACAAGTAAAAATCCATTCCACATGTTTAAAAGTAACCTAATGGTGATTCTTGCTACATAGAACATATATACACATAAAATGATAAATGTAAAGACATAATGAGTTTTAGAAAATAAACAAAAAAAAAAAAAATCCAGAAACCCTCGCCGGCTCAAACAAAAACCTTAATGAGATGTAGGATGATGGAAAATGTGATCTAAACCCTTGTTTAGATGAAAGATCCAAGCTTACACAACTTGAAAACCCTAGTTTTCCAAGAAAACCCTAATCTTACAATATTTGCTTAAATACTTGTAAACCTTTAACCAACCCTTCAAAAAACCTTAGGTTATCATAGGAATAATGTATGAGTGCTTGTATGGTCTTGGAAAATCAAGCTATGAATTATATAAAAGGGGTGTTTGTTGTCGTGGCTAAACAAGGAAGAAAGGAGAATGGTTGCTTTTTAGTAAGTGAAGTCTATAGTTGGGTGGGGATGTTTCTTATCTCTCGGCTAGCACTCTTATATATTAATATGACCTAGCAGATGCAAGATATTATAAAGACCCAAAAAACTGAAGAAAAATGTAGGCAAAGGGGCGACACATTTGCATGAAATGGGGGTGACTAGTGGATAAACACCAACTAGCATCCCTAGGTCTTACTAAAACCCCTTCCATGTACATTTCTAGACTCCTAAATGATTGTGTTTCTATGTCCCCTAATAGTTAGGTTAACCCCATGGAATAAGGGGATGACTAGATAGAACATTAACTTGAATAAAAATGAAAGTATAACTTGGATGAAGTATAAAGTGTAATAATGTAAGTTTGTAGTTTTAATTAGAAAGTAAATACTTGTAAATTGTAATAAGTCCTTTACTTATTTATATCTTAATGTGGGACGTCCCATATACAAGTGTGTAAAAGTTTTATAAAACTATGGTTATTGGAAACAAAAATAGGTATTCGTTGAAGCGTATTTTATTTTTGTGGTTCCTGGAATGCCTACACTTAATTTAATCGCGAAACGTAAAACACTTTACGTAACAAATAAAAATAAAATGAACAAAGGTAATAATTATTCTCAAAATAATTATTCCAACACTTTGCTTGATGTAACCATTTTAATTGTTTGATGCCGTTTACATTGAATGATCATTTTATAGCTTACGCGGTTTAACTTAAACTATTACGGATTAAAAGCAACCGCGACAATACTAAAAATACATAGTGAAATTATTGACGTCGTAAAATGAACCCTAAAACATCGGAGTTATAGTGACAATCTAAAAGTGGAGTTTATAATCGCTCATAAAAAGGTCACTTTGCAAGAGACTGTTAGAGCTCCTAGAAATCAGGAAAACAGAGTATAGAGAATAGTAAAATACTATTACTGTAGGAAAACTCCCATCTGAAAATCCCGCTTGGTTGCTCAAGATGGAATTGTGGAGGTTATGATTTGAGCTACCAAGCTGAAAAGAATAATCCTACAAACCATGCAATTACTGCATATACATCTCAGGAAGATCTTCCAGTTCAGATTCCTAAGGTAATTCTAGTTCAAAATCAGGTTAGAAAAGCTTAATCTACAATCAACGAACACTTGATTAGTTTGTCTTCCGAAATTACAGAAAGTCTCAATTTAATTTAGATTAACTATAAAGCAGGTTTAGATTCAGTAGAAGCTAGACTACTCACTAATAAAGAGAAATGAGGTTGTGTTTGAAGAAAGCATTAATTGTTTAAAACCTTGAATTAAGCTAAGAGATAAAGCGTATCGTTGAAAACAAAAAGAAATTGAAAAAAGCAAAAAAAAAGAGATGAAATTTTAAAACTAACAATAAAAAGTTCAAAATTCACAAATCTTGACAATTTGCTGGGAAAGTCAAGGGGGTCTAGTGGGGGGGGGGGGGTTACGGAGCTGAGAAGGGGCGCGCGCGGCATGACTAAGGATATACTGTAGCTTTCTGCCGCAGAAAAAGTTTTGTGAATTCATTTGAGTAAAATTAGAAAAAACAGAATGTAATAATTTCAAATCTGATAAGAGAATAATAGATCTTTCTTCCACTCTTATACTATGGGAACTTACATTCACCCCAAACCGATCTAATGTTTATGGATGAAATAGTTAAAAGAAGAAAATTGATGTTATTACTGTTGTTACACCTAGTAATGTTAAGAAAGTTGAGTCAAATCATGAGTCTGCTGATGTAAAAAATAATGGTGATGCAGTAGAACCTAAAATTGTTAGGAAGAACAGCTTTAGACCTCCAGTCATTGAGGATTGGAATCTGATGAAAGAAAGTGAGGTGCGCGAGCGCGAGAGAGCGAGCGCGCGAGCGCTGTTAAGGATAAAACTTTCTAGACCTAGCACGTTGAAAAAGATAAAAATTGTTAGTCTGTCTAGGGAAATATAGAGAAGGGTAGAAACACCTAAATAACACAAACACTATCCTAGAGGAAACCAAAGAAACTGGAACAATATTTATTCCCAAAGACTATGAAAGGACCCTCAAAATTGGATTAATAAAGCTTGTTTATTTATTGTGTTAAGTTTTGAGCATGCTACATTATGTGTGTGGATAAAAAGGTTAGAAGACCAGTGTGGACAACTCAAGTCAGGGAATCACAATAAACTTTGCTCATAAAATGACTCACCCTCACCCGAATAGAAATTGTTCGCAAGCATATTAACCAGTTCTGGAAAAATAATACTTGCTGGTGAAGAGTTAATACTAGCTGTCAACCAGTTAAAACTGCTGGCTCAAAACAACTGTAAAATCATCCAAGACCAATATCAAATGCTCACAAAAGGGATATTCACAAGTCACAAAGCCTTTAACAAGTATTCAACAAACAAAAATTAGTATTTCCAAATAAAATGGTTACCCAAGTAGGGTAAGAAGATTCTACGGCTAGGGAAAGAGCAGTAGTAAAGATAAAAAAACAAATAAGGGGTTAAATGTTTTAAAGTGCCTCAGCATGCTAGGTTTATTGGACTGCCTAAAAACAGTATACATTAAAATACTTTCAAGAAATATTCTTAAATAAGAACCTGCCAAAAAAAAAAAGGGGTGGGGTGGGGGGGGAAAAAAAGGGGGACACGAGGCAGATCCAAGTCTATAATGGCTTGGATCTACAAAAGAGTCTAATTCTCTTATTTTATGTGCAGGGCAACCCACAGCAGAAGGAGTACAAGGAAAAAGGAGTTGTTGCTAGTGGTTACTATAGGCACATGACTGGAAATAAGTGCTATCTTACCGAGTATGAAGATTATGATGGTGGTTTTGTTTCCTTTGGAGATGGTAAAGGTAGAATTTCTGGAAAAGGTAAAATCAAATAGCACATTGGATTTTGATTATATGTGTACTTTAGTAGGAGTTTTGTAAGGAGCTTAAGTATAACCTGTTCAGTGTGTCACAAATTTGTGACAAAAAGAATAATGTTCTTTTTACTGACACTGAATGTCTTGTCTTATCTTCTGACTTTAAGCTACTTGATGAAAGTCAGGTTTTGCTGAGAGTTCCAAGAAAGGATAACATTTACAGTGTTGACCTAAAGAGTGTTGTTCCTACTAAAGGTTTAACTTGCCTCTTTGCTAAGGCCACAATTTATGAATCCAATTTATGGCATAAGAGGCTTGGTCACATAAACTTTAAAAACATGAACAAACTTGTAAGGGGAAACCTTGTTAGAGGTTTGCCTCAAAGATTTTTGAAAATGACCATTCTTGTGTTGCTTGTCAGAAAGGAAAGCAACACAAAGCCTCCTGTAAGGCCAAACTTGTGAACTCAATCAGCAAACCCTTACATATGCTTCATATGGACCTATTTGGTCCTACAAATGTTAAGAGTTTAATGAAAAAGTCTTATTGCCTAGTTGTCACTGATGACTTTAGTAGATTTTCTTGGGTATTCTTTTTGGCTACTATGGATGAGACTAGTGGGATATTAAAGATCTTCATAACAAAAATATAAAATCAACTAGACAATAAAGTAAAAGTTATCAGATGTGATAATGGAACTGAGTTCAAAAATAGTGTAATGAATCAGTTCTGTGAAATGAAGGGGATTAAGAGGGAATTCAGTGTTGCTAGGACTCCTCAGCAGAATGGTGTTGCTGAGAGGAGGAATAGAACACTGATAGAGGCTGCAAGAACTATGTTAGTTGACTCTAAGTTGCCAACCACCTTTTGGGCTGAAGCAGTTAATACTGCTTGCTATGTGCTAAATAGGGTCTTAGTCATTAAGCCTCATAACAAGACACCTTATGAACTTATTCGTGGAAGAACCCCATTGATAGACTTCATGAAACCTTTTGGGTGTCCTGTTACCATCTTAAATACCAGGGATCATCTAGGCAAGTTTGATGAAAAAGCTGATGAAGGATTTTTTGTTGGGTACTCTGTGGTTAGTAAGGCTATGAGAGTATTTAACAAAAGGACCAGGATAGTTGAAGAGACCTTAAACATTAAATTTCTTGAAAATGCACCTAATGTGAAAGGAAATGGACCAGACTGGCTTTTTGATGTTGATTCTTTGACAATATCTATGAACTATGTGCCAGTTGTTGCAGGAAATCAAACTAATGGTATTGCAGGAAACAGAGATAACATTGTTGCAGGTCAAGCTAAAAAGAAGATAGAACCTGAACAAGAGTATATCCTGATACCTTTATGCACAACTGATCCATTAATCTCTCAAGATCCTAAGGACAGAGAAGTAAATGCTGGAAAGAAGGCTATTGAAGTGGATGAAAGTGGAGTTTCAGATAATGATGGAAAGGATGAACAAGCTACAAGAAGTGAGTCTGAAAGGCTAATTCAAAAGGAAATGCAGAATGAACACATTAACAGTACTAACAGTATTAATACTGTTAGTACACCTATTAGTACTGCTGGACCATCTTGTACTGATGATGATCCATCATCTCCAGTTGATGCTGCTGAAGCTTCTAATGCATTTGAGGAACATCTAATTGAACAATTTTCTCCTTTTAAAAATGCATTTACACTTCCACCTGTTTCAAATGTGACTCCAATGGATGATGCTAAATTTTTTGGTAATGCTTATGATGATGAAGATGTGGGTGCAGAGGCTGACCTCAACAACTTGAAAACAACCCTGAAGGTCAGTCCTATTCCCACAACCAGAAGTGACAAGGATCATCCTAAAGACCAGATCATTAGAGACTTTAATTCAACTATTCAAACAAGGATAATGACCAAGATTACTGATGAACATGCTATGGTTAGTTACATTAATATGCAGAGGAGAACAAATCCACGTTCCGTGGACCATGTCGGTAACCAACAACCGACATATTCTCAATCTTGTCATACAACTTCAGGAACAATATACCACACATCAGTGCCAGTTCCTAAAAATGTTGGTTGTACCCTATCACATCGGTACCTTTCACTTTCAATTCCCACAGTTCAACTTTGAGTTTCTTAATCTCGGTCCTTGGGTAGTACTTGTCAGTCATTTTCTTCTTCAGTTCAGTCCAGGTCATTGCATAAGCAATGTCATTACCAACAGTCCTAACGTGGGAGTTCCACCACATTAGAGCATTTCCCAGAAGAGTACAAGTGGAGAACTTGATTTGGTTTTCCCACAGAACAGGTTTTCTTATGCGGAACACAGTTTCCATTCTCAATCCATTGAGTCCAATTCTCAACTCCTTCATCCTTTGAAATTTAGAGGTTGGCACTTCATGAAGTCTGGGTAAGTGCACTCACGAGTGACTCGCTCGTTTCTCCTAGCACCTGTTCCTGAATTGTGGTTGTCGATGCCATTCGTGTTTGCATCACGTGCTGCCAAAATGGCAGTAACGCCTTGGTCAATCATTGCCTAAAGTTGGGCATTAGTGACAGTGGTAGTGGTGGCGGCTGTTGCGGCCGGTGTTGTTTCTGGGTTTAACCTCGTGGTCCTTCTTTTTGGTGCCATTTTCTTCAAATCACAAGAAAATATAATACCCGTTAGATTTCATAAAATCATAACCATGACATGACATATACCCAATAAGTAAAATGAGATCACATCACACAGTGAAATGCACAACTGAATTAAAATTAACAATGGTGTAGCTAAATTGACATTCATTCATAATAAATTCGATTACAGACATGACATAATACCACCATTCCATATATAATTGGAAAACATACATGATTGGTTCAGATACAAAATGATCACAACGATTAGGTTACAAGATAAAAGAATATATACAACCTAAAGCCATACTAGCCGGGAGTTACCCGTAATACTTAGTAGGCTGTACAAAATAACTAGCCATAACAGGATCTAGGAACTGCTACCAGCCTCCTCTGGTAGCTCTGGCTGTGCCGAACCATTAACGGGTCCCTGCTGTCTCTATAACTCTGCCATCTGAGTATGTAGTCTCTTCACTAGCTTTAGTGCCTTAGCGAGTTGTTCCTGCCTCCTATGGTCCGCTGCCAGCATATCTGTAATCACCGCCTGCCTCCTGCGGTCTGCTGTTTGTAGCTCTGTAATTACTGACTGCTAAGCTAACACTGTGGTATGTAGCGACATAACCTCTGCAACCAAGATCACTCACCATCCATATATCATCCCCAAAGCCTCATCTAAACATCCTAGCCCTCAGTCCCATGAGTTTACAGTACGTGCATGTGCACGCCTATCCCTAAACAACATGTTGAGCCGACCAGCCAATAGTTGTCCCCAGTCTGCTCATCATCAACCATCGTATATACCTCGTCTGTGTCTCGCCTAACCCTAGTCTCAAACTCTGTCATCCTCTGGCTAAACTCTGCCACATCGGTAACTACTGGTGTCCCCTGTATGGCCTCAACTATCTTATCCCAAGAGTCGGTGATCCCATACCCAACATCTCTCTTTAGATCACGTCTTTAATCTCCCTCCCCTATCCCATGGAGTGCCAACAAAAACCATAAGTCCTCCCTAAGACCTCCAACTGGTCTAGCAGCAGCAGTAGATGAGCTCTCTTCGATCTCGTATCTAGGACCAAGAGCGATACCTAACCTCTTTCGAGGTGGTAAGGTAACCTTGGGTTTCTCCTCTCTACGATCAGTAGAGAGTAAATGCAAAGGTGGTGTCCCTAATGATGGTGCATCTAGTTTGGTGTAGGAGAGTATGATGGGTGGTGGTAATGGTAGTGAATGGGAAGTAGATGCGGCCTCGACTCTCAGCCGGATCATCACAGCTCGATAGCCTAACAGACGAATAGGACTAGCAGGTGGTGATGGAGATAACATAGGTACTGGTGATGATACTGGTAGTGGTGGTGAGGGAATCTGAGGTAGTGGTGGTGATACTGGAAGTGGGTGGATAGTATCGGGGTAGTGTGGAGAAGGAATCTGGGCAGTGGTGGATGACATATGGGGAGAGCGGTGATGATGGTGGAGTAGATATAGCGAGAAGTCTGGCAACCTCTGCATCAGACCATAATGGTGTAGGTACTAGAGCTGGAATAGAAATCCTATTCTGAAACGCGATATTCAGTGTGGTGGTTGGTGTGGCCGTAGACTGTCAGTCCGAACGACATCTGTCTCCCCGCACATGGGGCCTAATCGGCAGTTAGTAAAGCAACAGCTGTAGAATCAGCAGGAGCTGGGTGCTCCTCCTCCTCCTCATCATCATCTGCCTCGATGTCAACATCATCATCCCCATCCTCCTCTGATGACTCATCCTTGTCATCGCCGTCATCTCCTCCGTTGGCAGGATAATCGACAGGATCCTCCTCAGGCTCCTTGTCGTCATCCTCCTCCGGATCCTCCTCAGGATCGGACTCTGAAACATAATCTGGTGACTGAGCAGTGGGTGAGGCAGCAACAGGTAGTGGTTGCTCCTCAGCCAGAAACACCTCGTCCTCCTGCGACATATACTCGGTAAATAACCAGCTCTAGAAAAGTTTGGTAGCGCGTTGTGTGACTGTGGCTCCCTCGGGCCAGTATGTAGTCTGGAGGATTGCTGGGGGCCTGTAAAGGCGACCTGCAACATACGGGTCATCTATCATCCCGGTAGTCCCATATGCTCGAGATTCCAACAACTCCTGGTGATCCAATTGTCTGATACGCCCTCTAACGAGACTGGACACCTTTATTATGTAACCCCCGTGTATTCATTTGAATCTTACA
Source organism: Tanacetum coccineum (assembly GCA_026074375.1). NCBI lineage: Eukaryota > Viridiplantae > Streptophyta > Magnoliopsida > Asterales > Asteraceae > Tanacetum > Tanacetum coccineum. The sequence continues at coordinate 8,648 of BQNB010093118.1, read as the reverse complement.
TGACTGTATCTGAAAATAAAAAATAACTTATATTAGTATTTAATATAAGACCCTTATAGTAATATACATTTATATCATAATATGTATATCAATCATGAATGCATCTAGTCTAATAAACTAATGCAACAACTAGTGTATGTATGTATGTCCCGTGAAAATCCCTTTGTATGTATGCAATGTTTGAAAACGATTATAGTCCAGCAAAAACATTTGACCTGGTTCTCTATAACCTTGGCTCTTGATACCAATCTGTAACACCCCCAAATTGGGTCGCAGCGGAATAAGGGTCCGGGGCGTGTTACTTCATAGATCAATAACACAAGATATATATAGAACGACCAAAAAGTAGTTTAAAACCGATACATTAGATTTAAAAAAGTATTTGTTACATAAGCCCGAAGCTTCACTTGTTTAAAATACAAAGATTTCTAGCCCATGACAGATATAAAAAATGTAATGCGACATAAAATCCTTTAAAATGCAATGGATATCCAATATCAAAACCAGCCATGTATCCTTGCACCTCATGCTTTATATGACCTGCGACTGAAAAACATTGCTTTAAAATGTCAATAATAATGTTGGTGAATAGAAAGGTTTTTATAAAGCGTATAATGTAGGGACACAAGATTACCCAAGTGTATGAATACTGCCACAAGATTGCATACATCATATAAATGATAATTAACGTTGCCGCTACAGCTCATGGCACTAGAAGCTTGACATAAATGAATACCATATAAATGGCCTACATTTCCCGTGATGATGTTCTAACCCGCAACATCCTAAAGTTTGAACATGGTATAGCGTTTCGTTTTCCCATGATAAGCTAATCACACGAACGGGATGTCAATCCCAATAGATCTAATCCATAAACATTCCGCGCTCATAATCCAGTAACTACAGTATCATGAAATAATAGCCTCAACTTGGGATATCAGCTACATAGGCAACATCATAAATCATGATGTAAAACTATCCACTTGTGTCCACTATAAAACAGTGCATGTTTCTCACCCTAAAAACTTATAAAACAAATCATGTAAAACGTGGGCTATGACTCACCTTTGATGAGCGTAATCAAGTAATCACATAAAATGCGTCCCTGTAAATGGATTGAATGCAACCTAATCAATATAGGTCAGTATAAGTCTAATCACTTTGAGAAATCTACTATACTACCATATACAATTAATATATAGCTCATTCACCATCTAATCGTATTAGTGAAATCATATTATAACAGTTAAAACGTTTATAATATACTTTAGTAATAATGACCTAATCTTTATCGTTTTAGGTCCTTTCTTACGTTTCTTATGTCCAACAATCTTCGTATAAGACGACGTAACCAAATAAGACATTTTTGTATTCAAATAGTCCCGCTGGTGAACAGTACTTTTTACTGTTCACACCAGTTATAAATTTATTTTTATAGATTTAGTTATCGTAAAACCCGTAAATGTCGTATTTTATTCGTTATAGCTCCGTTTTTAGCGATTCTTTCGAGCACGTCTTTGTTATTAAAATTTCTATCATATTAATGATGTTTTCAAAATGTTCATGTCTGAGATGAACAGTAATTTTTATAAAATTATTTTTATAAAAGTATTTATTATCGTAAACTCGCGAAATTCATAACTCCTTCGTTATTAATTGAAAAATTACGATTCTTATTGTTTTGGAATCCTAAAAATATGTGTGATCTGAGAAAAATAACCAACCTTATATATCAGTAGTATTTTGTAACTTGTTTTTATAAAATTTCTTTTATAAAACCGTTTATTAACGTATAACTTGTAAACTACGTATCTTCTTCGTTATTAATCCGTTTTTCGAGTTTCTTACCTTTTTGGAATCCTTATGAGATGTAGTATTTTATAAAAATATAAAATAAATAAGTTAAATTCGAATTCTAAACAGCAAGTTTTGAAGTTTTCTTTAAAAACATGTTTAAGCTTGTTTTTATAACTTTTAAGCTTAACCACTTTGTTACAAGTCCATTACAATACTTATCATCACATGTCTTACATCCTTAGGGTCCCTAATTCATCATTTGTCCATATATTGTCCAAGAATCACAAGATCCAAATGTGTACACACTTATTTATCCATGAACTTTCATAAGTATACTTTTTAGTTAACTTGTTTACATATACTTTTTATACATAACCAACACTTGTACATTGCTTATACTTCCATTATAACATGATATGAACATTCATACAACATATATAAAAGTGTATAAAACCATGATCACAAGTAAAAATCCATTTTACAAGTTAAAACATTTCCTAAATGGTGATTAACTACATAGAACATATATATGCATAAAATCATAAATGTAAAGACATAAAGAGTTTTAGATGACCTTAATATGATGTGTGGTGATGAACAACAAGAGCTAAACCCTTGTTTAGCAACCAAACCCTAACTTGCAAGACTTGAAAACCCTAAAAACCAATGAAACCCTAATCTTGCTTCTTGCTTAATTAACCCTTGTAAACCTTAAACCAAACCTTCAAATCACCTTAGGTTATCTTAGATATCATGTAGGAATGTGTGTAAATGTGTTAAATAAATTTGATATGGATTATTTGGGGTGTTCTTGTGTTGGCCGTGGGTTGGAGGAGGAAAAGAGAGAAAAGAGAGTGTTTTTCACTATGAAAATGATAAGTGTATGTTATCTTTCCTAGTGCAAGACTTATATGATACAAGGACTAGTCAAATGTGGTATAAGAAGTCCAAGACAAGATGAGTAATTCATGGGAAGTCTTATGGTCAAGGCATGGTCTTTTCTTGTAAAAGTCTTAAGGTTTAATTAGTTGTTGAATGTACATAGCAAGTTGCAAGATTTTGTGATATTTCTCTTGGTCTATCACACCAAATCCGGCCATAGTATCATATATATGATGATATTTAGTAAATTTTGGGTATTGGGTACAATTGTGGGTATTTGTTGAAGCGTAGAAAAGTTTTGGTGGTTCCGGGTATGCCTAAACGTATTTTATCGCGAAACGTAAACACTTTACGCAACCAATAAAAATAAAATGAACAAAGTTAATAATTATCCTCAAAATAATTACTTAACACTTGCTTGATGTAAACATTTAATTGTTTGATGCCCGTTTACATTGAACGATAATTTTTAGCTTACGCGATTTAACTTAACGATTACGATTTAAAAGCAAACGCGTACAATACTAAAATTACATAGTGAATTTATTGACATCATAAATGGCCCTAAAAATGGGGTGTTATAGTCTCCCCCCGTTAAGTGAGCCTTGTCCTGAAGGCTTAAGACGCGGCACTTGACGATGGTGCGGTCTTTGTGAAGATGTGTGGATATTTCTTCCTGAATTGATTTTCGCGTTCCCATGTGAACTCAGGACCTCTCCTGGAGTTCCATCGTACCTTGGTTATTGGAATGCGGCTTCGCTTCAACCATTTAACTTCACGGTCTATGATTTCTACCGGCTCTTTGATAAATTGAAGCTTGTCATCAAAGTGAAGTCCATCCAACGGAACGGCTAAAGGTTCGTCGGCATAGCACTTATTCAAGTTGGATACATGGAATGTATTGTAAACCTTGCTCAGCTCTTGTGGAAGCTTAAGCTTGTATGCAACGGATCTAACCTTTTCCAACACCTTGAATGGTCCAACGTACCTAGGGTTCAACTTCCCCCGTTTGCCAAAACGTACGACCCCTTTCCAAGGCGAAACTTTAAGCATAACTTTATCCGGAAGTCCATTTAGGCTTACGCTTTAGATAGGAGTAACTCTTTTGCTATCACGGGCGGCTTGCATCCTTTACTTGATCTGATGATCTTCTTGTTGTGTCGTGAAACTATTTCGACTGTAAGTTGCAACTTGTCCAACCTCGGCCCTAGCACACAGAGTGAGACACTTTTGTCCGTATTAAAGTGCTTAAAACATGGTGCGCCTTGTTGCAAGCGTGATAACTATTGTTATATGAGAACTCGACTAATGGCAAATGGTTAACCCAACCCTTTCCAAAGTCGATCGCACAAGCACGTAGCATATCCTCGAGAATTTGAATAATCCTCTTGCTTTGTATCTCTGTCTTCGGATGATATACAATACTCATGTCCAGGTTAGTACCTAAAGCTTTCTGAAGTGACCTCCAGAAATTCGATGCGAACCTCGGGTCGCAATCACAAATAATTGAGACAGGGATTCCATGCCTCATGACCACTTTCTTAAGGTATATTCTTGCCAGTTTCTCCATGGGATCAGTTTCCCTCATGGGTACAAAGATTGCGGACTTAGTAAGTTGGTCGATAATCACCCAAATGGTGTCGTATCCTTGTGACGACTTAGGAAGCTTTGTGACAAAATCCATAGTGATGTTGTCCCACTTCCATTGAGGTATATTGGGTTGTACCAACAATCCTGATGGCCTTTGATGTTTAGCCTTGACATTAGCACAAGTAAGAGATTTACTAACATAGGTGGCGATGTCGGCTTTCATATTGGGCCACCAATATAGCTTCTTCATGTCCTGATACATCTTGTCAGAACTGGGATGGATAGAGTATTTTGACTTGTGGGACTCGTGCATGATCACAGTCCTCAAATCGCCATAACATGGTAACCAACTCCTGGGTTCCAACTATTCTGTTCTAAGCTTCTCTGGATCCTTTGAATTTTCAAGCAACATACCTCCAACATCTTTGTTCTTGATGTTCCTTGGTTTCCGTGCTTCAGTCTGAGCATCCAAAATTTGTTTGGGGAGATTCAAACCTATAGTCATGACTAAGGCTCGAACCCTTAATGGTTGATCTCTCTCCTTCCTGCTTAGAGCATCAGCAACAACGTTTGCCTTTCCCGGGTGATAACGAATCTCACAATCGTAATCACTGAGCAACTCCAACCAACGACGTTGCCTCATGTTCAACTCTTTTTGATTAAGAATGTGTTGTAGACTCTTGTGATCCATGAACACCGTACACTTGGTTCCGTACAGATAGTGTCTCCAGAGTTTCAGAGAAAACACTACCGCTCCAAGTTCCAAATCATGAGTCGTATAGTTCTTCTCATGAATTTTCAACTGGCGTGATGCATAAGCAATCACCTTCTCTCTTTGCATCAACACAACGCCCAAACCCTTCTTTGAAGCATCGCAGTATACGATGAAATCTTCGCTTCCTTCTGGTAAGGCCAGAATTGGCGCACTACACAACTTCTGCTTAATTAGTTGAAACGTTGTTTCTTGTTTGTCACCCCACTCAAACTTGACCTTCTTCTGAGTGAGCTTGGTCATTGGTTTGGCGATCTTCGAAAACCCTTCAATGAATCTCCGGTAATACCCAACAAGACCTAAAAATTAACGAATCTATGTTGGTGACTTAGAAGATGCCCAATCTTGAATGGATTCGATCTTGGCGGGATCCACGTGAATGCCCTTACTATCAATCACGTGACCTAAGAACTGTACTTTAGGAATCCAAAATTCACACTTGGAAAACTTGGCATACAACTCCTCTTTCTTAAGCAACTCTAAGATTTTCTTAAGGTGCTCTTTATGTTCTTGCTTGTTCTTTGAATATATCAGAATATCATCAATAAAGACAATCACGAATTTATCCAGATATGGTTTGCACACCCGATTCATAAGGTCCATGAATACGGCAGGTGCGTTCGTCAAACCAAATGGCATAACTTGAAATTCATAATGGCCGTAACGAGTCCTGAAAGTGGTTTTTGGAATGTCTTCTTCTCGAACCCTCAGTTGGTGATAACCTGACCTTAGGTCAATCTTCAAGTAGACACTCGACCCTTGAAGCTGATCAAATAGATCATCAATTCTTGGAAGTGGATAACGGTTCTTCACCATTAGTTTATTCAATTCCCGATAATCAATGCACATCCGGAATGATCTGTATTTCTTCTTGACAAACAAGATCGGAG
>BQNB010093117.1:0-23226 GCA_026074375.1 Tanacetum coccineum | reverse complement strand
AAATACTAGATTTAAAATGAAAATTAATTCAAAAAGAATTTTAATTTTTCAACTATTTTTCTATTTTTTATGATTTTTCTAAGAAAAAGAAATTGGCTAAATTCTATTTTAATTTCTAGAAAATACAACTTTAATGAAAAAAATAAAGAAAAATGGTTTTTATAAACTACAAAGGTGCAGAAAGTTATAAAAAATAAAAGCCCTAATTTCTACTTTTTATTTTTCAACTAATTGGATTTATTAAAAATCTACCCTAATTACTAATAATACTATTAATAATAAAAAGGAAAATTAAAAGAAAATAGGAAAGACAGGGTAGGAAATGTAATAACAGGAAGTTAAGGGTAGGCGGGCTAAGTTTGGTAAATTTACACAATAATGAAAACGGGTACCCTTGAGGTTTGAGAAAAGGACCAAACAGACCCTAGCTTATTTACTATTTTTGGCTTATTAAATTTTGAGAATTAGCAAAAACTTAAAACTACAAAGGTGCAGAAAGTTATAAAAAATAAAAGCCCTAATTTCTACTTTTTATTTTTCAACTAATTGGATTTATTAAAAATTTAACCTAATTACTAATAATACTTTTAATAATAAAAAAGAAAATTAAAAGAAAATAGGAAAGACAGGGTAGAAAGTGATAAAAAAGAAAGTAGAGGGTAGGCGGGCGAAATACTAGAAATTTACACTTTAATGTAAACGGGTAACCTTGAACTTTCAAAGAATTACAAAACAAACCCTACGCTATTTGCTTATTTTGGCTTATTAAATTTTGAGAATTAGCAAAAACTTAAAACTACAAAGTTGCTTATTAGCTTAATCTAAACAACTTTAACAAAAGCTCTTTGGACTTTTACCCAAAGAATAAGCTAGAAAATTAGAAACTAAAATCTGTCCACAGAAAGTGCTAGTTTACTTCTACTTTTGAATTTTTGCTTATTGAGAGCTTAAAACTTGATGAAAATGAAAACTAAAAGTTGCTTGATGAAGCTTAAGATGTGCTTAAAGGAGATTTAAACTAAAATTAACCTATACTTAACAAGTTTAGAAAGAAAATAAAGCTGAAAATTGCAAAGTTTAATGAAACAGTTTTTAAAGCTTTTTTAAACTAAGCTTAACAGCTTATTTTTGAACCTTTGGTGCTGAGAATTTGCAAATAAGCTAACCTACTTTACTAAAATCAACCTAGCTAAAAAGATTTGCAAGGTTTTCATAGAAAATAGAAAAATATCAAGGAGTAAATTGAAGATTTTATGCTGTTATACTGTGTTATGCTGGTGTAAATGGTTTTGCTGATGCAAAGTGCAAGGAACAGAAATGTAAGCTAAGATTTTTGAATTTTACTTTGCTAAACTCACTAAGTGAACACACATCTACTTAAAACTCTAAGTTGCTTGGCTAAAACTGTTTAAGCTAACTTATACTAAACTTTAACCTAATTAAGCTATTCAAGCAGTAAAATTAACAAGCTTGATTAATGAAGAAATAGCTAGTTACTCTCTAAGCTTATTACTACTACTATTGACAGAAAAAGTGAAAGTGATACTTTACTAGTTTTAAAACTAAAGTAGACTGAAAACAATACAAACTTAAGCTAAGTAAACCTAATGAAAAGGAGTATAAATGAGTTGACTTAAAGACATAAAGCAAGATGTAACTAAGCTTCAAATGCTATAAAATGGAAATTTTTATAGAAAGTAACCTGAAAATTGGAGTCTCACACAAGAGCCACTACTAGTAGATGTGGAGTGCTCAAATTGTTTACCTATAAGATGACTTCCAAAGTCTCTAAACCAGAGCAAAAAGCTCAATAAGCTAGAATGAGCTTATTCCTCCTTGTGAACCTCCAACTTGAGACTTATGAATTCAAGTTATCATTTTAAGTTGTAAATGAGTTAAACTATTTAAATGAAAGCTTAAACAACAGAATTTGACTAGAGTTGAGCTTATTAAAAGCAATAAGCTCAAATGAGCTTATTTAAAGCTTATTTGCTAAATTCGGATTAGAAATGAAATCAAAGTGAACAATTAGCTTGTAAATTGAATGAGATTAATAGAATTGTAAAGTACAAGTTGAAAAGAAAAGATTACAAGAGCTTAAAAGCTTAATTGCTTAAATTGAAAACTTAAATTGCTTAAAAACGAAAATTACAAAGTAAAAGTTTAAGACAGAAAATTAACTGATGAAATAACATGTAACTTGGTTGAATTACATTAAAACACTTGAAAGAAATACTGAATTTGAATTACACTAAAAAAAACATTAAAAAGTGGTGTGTTTAACTTCGGCTTGTTCTTCTAGCTTTTATACAAGCTCTTTTTCTTCTTTTTGACTTGGGAAGTGTTTGCTGTGGAGTAGGATGTCCCTCCAATCAATCCTAACCCTTTATTTGCTTCTCTTTAATCTCAGCCATGGATGGGGACTTCGGGGTTGTGTGTTTTGACAGGGTAGAGGGTTATAGGGGCACTAGGTTGTGGGAAAGGGTGAGAGTGAGCTGTAGAGGTACTTTGGGAGGTGGTTTGGGGCTGAAAACAGGGGAAAGGGTGGTATGGTTTTTGGCGCCAAGTGGTTAAGGTACACAGTTATGGTTACAGTTTTAAAAGGTAAGTATGGGAAAGATGCAACTTTGGTCCCCCATGTTTCTTCTCTTTTCATTTTATTTGGCCGGGTTTTTTAGTTATAAAATTAGTTTAGAAAATAACACAATTGGCCCTTGTGGTTTTATAACAAAAGAAAACAAAGAGGGTTTAGGTAAGTTACAAAACTGGCCCCTCTAGTTTATAACTAAAAAGGGAAATGCCATTTGGCAGTTTTAGTCCTTCCCTTTATTTTACCTTTTTTCTTTTATAAAAAACTTTTAAAAATGACAACTTTAGTCCCTAAAGTTTTGTAAAAAAGGATTTTGGGCTTTTGTTGGGCTTGGGTTTGTGTTGGGCCCATTGGGTTTGTGTTGGGCCCATTGGGTTTGGGTTTGGGCCCAATAAGGTGTGTGGGCTTGTATTGGGCCCAATTGAGTGTTGTCGTATGCCCCATAAGGTTTAGTTTAGGCTTGGTTATTGGTCTTTTTCAAGCCCAATAAGGTTTATGGAGTTTGTATTTTAGTGTACAATGGCTGAGATTGGGCTGTAAATGGTCAGGATGGGCTTCAAAGTCTTCACAGTCTTTGTCAATTGCACACAAATGGTCTGTTGTAATTGATGAGGGCCCATTTGTCTTCATTCCACGTCTTCATAGAAATACTATTGGCTTTCCGGTCCCATCAGATGGGTAAAGATTGCATTCAATAGCATTCCTCAGTTCCGTCTCCGGTTTGACTTGCTGAATCTTCATACTGACTCTGACTTTGACATTTATTGGACTTTGGCCTTGATTTTGCACAGTCCTTTTCCATTCCATGCCTCATTTTGTCCATTTTTGGCTGGTTGCTGTCTGTTTTGATGATCAATCCACTCTTCCAGCACAATACAAATGCAAAACAAACATATATTTGGCAGTTTTTGTCTGATTTTTGGTCATTTAAGCTCGTTTTTAGAGGTAAAAGATATGTGTAATTAAGCACTTATCAGTACCCATCTTTTGTGACAACACCAATGCCATGGCAATATCCAACAATCCAATACTTCACTCAAGAACCAAGCATATTGATATTAGATATCATTTCATCAGGGATCACATCTTTAAAGGAGATATTGAATTACACTTCATCCCCACTGAGTATCGGCTAGCTAATATCTTCCCCCCCCCCCCCCCCCCGGGCACATCACCAAACCCTAGATGAACCTACTTTTACCAGACTGAAAGCGGAATTAGGCATGTTGAATATTGATTAATCAGTACCCCTGATTAATTGTATTTAGTATGGTGTATATTCTTCTCCCTGAAACCATCTCCCTAAAACCCACATGAATCCCATGACACTAAGGGACACATTAAAAGAAGTAACTAAATGCTCCAAGTATTTAGTTACTTAATGTCCTAGGTTGGTGACTGAACACATTAAATAAGGAACAAATATTCCTTGTCTAACTGTCATCCAATAGTCATGGGCCCTGATGTGCTGTCGTGTAGGGTCAATTATTTGATTATCAAGTTTTAAATTTATATTTAGCCAACAAACCTAAAACAACATTTTAACGGCAAGTAAACCCGGTCAAGATGGAGTTTCATGGTAAGTAGGGTGTCGAATACTAAGAGGGGAAATTGAATCCTATTGAGTTACCTCGCATCTAAGCAAAGCCTTTTCAAGTTAAGAGTTGCAAAAATGTGTTCCCCTATCGCTGATTAAGGCTTTAGGAACCCCGAATCAGGCAAATAACCCTTTTAAGAATTTCACCACTACACGAGCATCATTTGTAGGTAGAGCCTGGGCTTCAACCCATTTAGATACGTAGTCTACCACAACTAGGATATATTTGTTGCCCTTTGAATCAGGAAATGATCCCATAAAGTCTAATCCCCAGACGTCAAAGACCCCACATACTTGAATATTGTTCTGAGGCATTTCGTTTCGTGATGAAATGTTCCCCCATTTTTGACATGCGTCGCACTTCATTACATAGTCTTTAGAATCTCTAAAGATATCGGGCCAATAAAATCCTGCTTCGTAAACCTTTCTTCCTATAACTGAAGCATTGTGATGTCCTCCGGTTGGACCAGAATGGCAGTGTTCCAAAATTTCAAGGATTTCACATCCAGCAACGCATCTTCTCATTACATTGTCCTGACATAATCTAAATGCGTATGGTTCATCCCAAAAATAATTCTTCACTTGGGAGAAGAACCGTTTTTTCTTTTTCGGTGTCCATTCGGGCGGTACCACTTTTCCGACAATGTAGTTAACATAATCCGCGTACCATGGCTCTTCGTCATTTAGCTTGGTTTTCAATATCATCAAATGCTCATCGGGAAATTTGTCTTCAATTTCTTCTTCGGCTAATTCCCCTATATTTGGATTTTCGAGTCTTGATAGGTGATCAGCAGCCAGGTTTTCCGCTCCTTTTTTATCTTTTATCTCGATGTTGAATCCTTGAAGAAGCAGAACCCATCTGATAAGTCGTGGTTTGGCATCCTGTTTGCTGAACAAATACTTTAAAGCAGAATGATCAGTGTACACTATAGTTTTTGATAAAATAAGATAAGGGCGGAATTTGTCAAAGGAGAAGACAACTGCTAGAAGTTCCTTTTCGGTGGTGGTGTAATGTGCTTGGGCATCGTTTAGAGTTTTGCTAGCATAATAGATAGGTTTGAATTTCCCTTCTATTCTTTGTCCTAATACTGCCCCTACTGCAAAATCACTGGCGTCGTACATTAACTCGAAAGGCAAATTCCAATTTGGAGATATTATGATAGGTGCGGTGGTCAATCTTTCTTTTAGTTTATTAAATGCCTTTTTTACAATCTTCGAAAAAATCGAACTTAGCATCTTTCATTAAAAGCTGGGTCATTGGTTTGGAAATCATGGAAAAATCTTTTATGAATCTGCGGTAAAACCCAACGTGCCCCAAGAAACTTCGAACGCCCTTTACGTTTGTGGGATAAGGTAATTTGGCAATTACATCGATTTTAGCTTTGTCAACTTCGATCCCTTTCCCGGATATTTTATGCCCCAAAACAATACCCTCGTTTACCATAAAATGGCATTTTTCCCAGTTTAGCACAAGGTTAGTTTCTTCACATCTGCCGAGCATTTTATCTAAATTATTAAGGCATTGGTCGAAGGAATTACCGAATACCGAGAAATCGTCCATAAAAACTTCCATGAAATCTTCTACCATATCATGGAATATTGCCGTCATGCATCTTTGAAAAGTTGTCGGAGCGTTTCATAATCCGAACGGCATCCTTCTGTAGGTAAAAGTCTCGTAAGGGCAGGTGAAGGTTGTCTTCTCTTGATCTTCCGGCGCGATTGGGATTTGGAAGAAACCTGAAAATCCATCAAGAAAACAATAATATTCATTTCTAGACAATCGTTCCAGCATTTAATCAATAAAAGGGAGTGGAAAATGATCTTTTTGTGTTGCGTCATTTAATTTATGAAAGTCGATTCACACGCGCCATCCTGTTACTGTCCGAGATGGTATCAACTCGTTGTCGTCGTTTAATACTACGATCATTCCTCCTTTTTTAGGGACAACATGAATGGGGCTTACCTAAGGAATATTTGAGATAGGGTAAATTAGTCTTGAATCAAGTAACCTAACGATCACGTCTTTAACCACATCTTGGACCTTCGAATTTAAACGTCTCTGAGGTTGGATGACAGGCTTGAAGCTTTCTTCCATTAAAATTTTGTGAGTGCAAAATGACAGGCCTATTCCCTTGATGTCCGACATCCTCCAAGCTATTGTTCCCTTTCATTTTTTAAGCACCCGTAGAAGTAAAGTTTTCTATTTTCTTGTTAGTTTTGACGAAATAATTACTAGACAAGATTTATCTCCCTTTAAGTAAGCGTCTTCTAAGTGAGAAGGCAGGTCCTTGAGTTCTGGTTTCTTTTTATCAATTGCAATTGCACTAGCGGAATAGAGATGCTCGCTTAGTGTTTCTTTGTGTTTCTTTGTGTTCCTGTGTTTCAGGTGGATACGGCGTATTGATATGATTGATACGCCATATGGGTATCTCAGAGTTTTTAGAATCGGGTCGAATGATGTCATCTTCTAGGTTTTTGTTTTCCAGTAGTTCTTGGGCTGCTGATTGTATGACTGTGTCTAAATCGTCAATCCTGTAATAGTCATCGTCTTCTGTATTAGGTTTTTTCATTGATTGGTTAACGTCAAAAATCACTTCCTCGCTTCTAACCCTGAGTGTTATCTTTTTGTTAAATACATCAATCATGGCTCGGGCGGTTGCTAGAAATGGTCTTCCCAAGATTATCGAGATTCTAGAATCTTCCCGCATATCCAGGATAACAAAATCAATGGGGAGGACGAATTTATCAATCTTTATGAGCACATCTTCTGCTATTCCCCGTGGATACTAGATGGATCTGTCTGCTAGTTCCAAGCTCATTCTTGTCGGTTTTGGTTCCCCTAAGCCTAGTTTCTCATACATCGTGTAAGGCATTAGGCTTATACTAGCTCCCAAGTCTGCTAAAGCATTATCAATATGTAAATGCCCAATATCGCATGGTATAGTGAAGCTTCCTGGGTCTTTTTCTTTAGATGGAAGTTTATTCAACAAGACTGCAGAGCATCTTTCATTCATTGTTATCGTGCAGGCTTCCTCTAATCTTGCTTTGTTTGACAGTAGGCCCTTTAGAAACTTAGCGTATTTAGGCATTTGTGCTAGAGCTTCGGTGAATGGGATGTTTATATGGAGTTGTTTGAGATTTTCTAGGAATTTTCTTTGTTGAGCTTCCTCTTTTTCCTTTCTCAATCTGTGGGGAAAAGGTATCGATGAAGGTTTAGGTTGCAGTTCGTTAGTTTGTTCATGGTTTCTTTTAGGTTCGGTTTTGGTGGAGATCTCATCTGGAGTAGTTGGTTTGTCATGATGGGGTGACAGGTGTTTATTGGTATTTGCATTGTCGCTAATGGGTTCGGTTGTGGATTTGTGCGGAATTTATCCTCCCTTTAAAGTAGTTTTACTTCACTCTGGCCCTCGAAACCCTACCAATTGAGGGGCTATAATTGAATGCACCTATGAACAGCCCCGTTAATACTTCGAATCCCAAGCTCGGGGACTTAGAGAGATGTATTCTTTCTTTAAAGAAAGGAGGCCGCTGGTTTGGTATTTCTGAATTCCTTCCAGTTGAATGCAATCTATTTTCCTTCGTGGGTTCCCGAATTCTTCCCCTTCCCCCCTACCAATGAATTTAATTAACTAAATTTCTTCCCCCCCCATCGATATAATCCCTTTTTTATTGGACACGAAAGAAAACTATAATGGAACGAGAAACGATTCCTGCCATGAAAGACATAAATTCAAAAGTTAAAGACCTATAATTCTAATAGAATTTATTCACAGAAAATTTTAGTCGAACTACTGTCAACGTCGAAGTATGTTCACGGAATACGCCGTATTGTTTGGAAAACAGATACGCCGTTTAGACTGTGAAACTCAATACGCTGTCCTGATCAGAAGGTTTGATATGTCGTATCCAACTAGTGGATACGGCGTATCAGGTGATCAGTCAGAACAGAATACTATTTAAAACAATTAAGTGCGGGAATTAAAACAAACAATTTAAACACACAAAGCGAATAAATACGAACAAAATTTAAATTATTATATTACACTAAATTAAATTAAAGGTTAGAAATACTGATAAGAATAAGGTTTAATTATTTCACTCCCCGGCAACGGCGCCAAAAACCTTATGTGCTGTCGTGTAGGGTCAATTATTTGATTATCAAGTTTTACATTTATATTTAGCCGACAAACCTAAAACAACACTTTAACGAGCAGTGTACCCGGTCAAGATGGAGTTCGCGGTAAGTAGGGTGTCGAACACTAAGAGTGGAAATTCAATCCTATATTCTATTAGTATTTTAATTAGTCTATTTACTGGTTAAACCTATGCTATGTACGTTGTATATTGAAATGGGGGGGTTCAGCCTGAGAGACTGGCACAGGTTTGGTGATGACAAATACCAAGTCAATACACAATAAACACAAAATATAAAGATTAGAAGATAGAATAGCGGTACAAGCAAAATGATAAAAAACTGTATTAGCCATATTAAATCCGGTTCAATGCTGGTTGTTTGTTTTAGTGCAATGATTTACTTATCTTGAAGCGGCATATCATTCTTAAGACTTAGGCGGGACATCATCCTAAGACCTAGACACGGTTAATCCTGTCACAATTAACGCATTCGCATAAAGCATCCTTTAGTTTAATTATAATCTATGTTAGAGAATTAAAGCAGCGGTGATCCTGTTAAAACCCTAACCCAACAGGACTTTGCCCACTTATTGTTTGACGGTGTTTTATATACTGGTAGTCCACTATTCAAATCTTTATCAGTTAATTAAGAGCATGATTGCTGAAACATAAACGGGTCACCTACCGGTCCAACTAAGCTAATAATTCAAAGACAAAGACAGAATGTTATTTGTGATCCTATTGGTCCAGTAATATGAAACAAGATATGGAGAGCTATCCCGGTATCTAGATTACTTGGTCCGTATCACTAGATCCTGTTGAATGATAGGTCGCATATTCAAACACATAAACAAGTATGAGGTGATAAACATAATTAAACAATCAACGATAAATTAAGAAATCAATTTTAAAACAAACCAAACATTGAACTTTCATTAAGATGGCTAATACCCAAGGATATTAGCCCACAACCATTGTAATTATACAAGCATAATCAAACAATTAAAATCGAACGATTAAGAGAGTAAAAATTACACGATGTCTTCTATGGAGTCGTGATCAATGCTTGACCTTGGTGGCTGATCTTCTCTTCTAAAATTTGTATTTTAGTGAGTATGGTATAAAGAATATGATATTGCACACTTAAAACTCATTTTTGAGTCTTATATTTATAGTGTCTGAAAAAGACTCGATACGTCGTATTTGGCAAGGTTAATACGGCGTATTAGGCTAGATTCCTTGGAGTGGGCGGTATGTTCAAATCAATCAGTGATATCATTCCCAATTTACTTGATTTACTGTATCTTCGAATAGTTATCTTCATGGATACGGCGTATGTAGACAGCATGGATACGCTGTATTAGGAATTGGTCAAACGTGTTTTCTTATGAAGTCTTGGCGCATATACGCCGTATATCTTTAGTTAGATACGGCGTATTGGTGAAATTTCAGCAATCTTCAAATCTATCAAATATCATCTTTTTAGCTCCAAGATTATGCCCTTTTAGCTTTATCTCCACAAAACACTCCTGAATTACTGCATTTATCAACTTTAAAGAAATTAAGTACCAAATAATGCAATAATTATATAAAAGTGGGCAAAATAGATGGGATAAATGATATAATAAAGTGACGTTATTTGATGTCATCAGCATGAACTAGGTAACCCATACAACATATGGATAAAGAGCAGGCTTCTGAATCAATCTTCCCCTTAATTCATACGCACATATTCGTCTTTTAAAAGTTTTCATAACTTCCCCTGAACCAACAATCCCTCTCTGTGAGCGTTTCAAGCTTTCTTTCAAATCTTAGATTATTTAAGTGCATAGCAAAATTACTAGTATAGTTGACCACATCAAAAATACTGCTTCGTTGATATAAGCTTAGTTTATTAACCATTTTATGGTTTATGAGGAAACATAACTGGAATCACAGCAATGTATATTCTCCATGCTTGAATAACTTTCTCACATCTCATCCCCCAAGAACCAAATTGATGCATTACTAAAAGTATCAAGATATCTCTTCCCCAATGTAGTTGGAATGATGCAGCCGAAAGTAACAAGTTAAAACACTGATTTTCACTACGGTTATGACATTTGTCTTCCCTAATGGCCTAATATAAGAAGAAGGTATGGGCTCTATCATGTGTACTTGTTATGTGTTCTGGTGTATCTACTTTTTCCCCCTTGATGGTTTTGATACCTCGGAATCATCAAAACCTTATACACACATATACTTAAAATCTTATATGAAGAATAAAATTAGCTCAAATCTATCTCGTGAGAAGCAACTGCTAATCAAATCTCTATTCATAAACTCTCCATGCCTATCTTTTTATAACCCCTTTGTAGACTATTTGAAGTAACCACTGATGGAGTAAACTCGATATACCAAACTTGAAACTAAAGTAGAATTCCCCGTTCTTGTGACTTAAGCTTGCACTTATGTTGGAAGAACGGTGTAGAGAATTTGTGTTGCATCCAAATCTCTAAGTACTCTATACTCAACAGACAAACTATGAGACTTTCATTACCTCTTGCGCTTAGCCACATCGTCTTCCATGCTTTTGACACTAAGTACTACAACGTAATCCTTAAGTGATAGGTATCTAGGTCTTCCAACCCAAACTACCACGACTTCTGTATAACTAGATAACCTAAGCTCTTCATCCTGAATTTTAAGAGTTAAGCCCGAGCAACTTATCATTAAAATTCATGCATCCAACCAAACCCGACTTCAAGATAAAATAAGTACACGCCCTCATGAAACCCAACTTCAATCTCAAATAAGTGATACCCAATCAACTCAGTAGTCACTTTTAAATTACATATCAAATCTAGCCATTACCATTTAAGTTCCAATGATTCTTTATAAAGATCAATCCCGATCTCATCATTTAAAAGTTAGTCACTTTGTCATTATAATCCACAAACACCAAGTAATATCAAAATTCACCCCAAATTGAGTCATTATCTATAAAATTTGGCTCATAGGTATAATATCTCAAAGAAATTCATATATTAAGCCCAAAATTAAATAGATATCTAATTAAGCCCACTTAGTGCCTTCTAGAAAATACATGTTAGGAATACAAAAAGTATCGGTCACTTCCATAATAGTGTAAGGTAGGCTCATAGTATAGTTTTTGGAACCTTGATAAGGTAAATAGGCCAAAACCCATGCCAAGCCCACAAGGCCTTTAAGTGGCCGGCTATGGCATAACATAAATACCCCTCTCCAGACCTTGGAGAGGGTTGGTTGTTTACTTTTCCTATTTCTAATCTAATATTGCTCTTTTTTCTTTCTTTCTAAAGTGTTCAATCCTTTCACTCTCTCTCTCTCTAGTTTTTCTTGTGTCATTTGATTGTGAGATAAGATAAATCATATATTCTACAATTGGTATTAAGAGCCATGGGGTGTTTAACTAGGTTTTGTGTGCGTTTTTCTTACTTGTTTTAGACGTGCATTTGGTTCGTACCTAATCAAGAGATTTTCATCTTTTGTGGGTTTAAAAACTATAAAGCTATAAACTTTCTTCTTTGTTTATCTTATTAAAGGGTAGTTGTACAAGAAAAACTTTGGAAAAACTCAAAAATCTTCATCTTTTTGTTGTTTTTGGTTTGAAAAAGGGTTTTAGGTACAAGAATCTTGATTTCAAATTTTTTGTGTTAAAAACCATAAAGTTTATGTTTTTAAGGTTCTCTTAGTCTTAGAATAGCAAGAAGTACAAGTGAAATCAACTAAAAAGGTCAAAAATTGTGTCTTTAAGTGATTTGATGTTTTTAAAGACGGCTTTTTATACACACTGTTTGAATATGGCGAGTTATACGTGTTGAATACGGCGATTTATACGTTATTGAGTACAGTGATCTATACGTGTGTGAATCCGGCGATTTATACGTGATTGTATACGGCGATTTATACGTGTGGTAATTAGGCGATTTATACGTGTGGTAGTACGGCGATTTATACACTTTCTATACGGCGATTTACACCTTGTTTAAATCCGGCGATTTATACACACCCTATGCGGCGATTTATACACTATATTTAAATCAGGCGATTTATCCCATTTTTTTAAAGGCGTTTTATACATTTTTCTTAAGGTGATTTATACATTACACTTGGTTGATTTATAAACTTACCTTAGGAGATTTATAACATATTGCCTTAGAGATTTATACGGTTTTTCTAGTGATTTGTAAAATCCCGTAAAGTATTCAATTATTTTCTTGGTTTTATCAAGAATTGTAAAATCCCGTGTTATCTTAATACTCAATCACTTAACACAACAACTTCTAATCACTAAACGATCAAAGGTTTATCTATTCTCATTCAATTAATCAATTAAAAATGACAACTTTAGCAGAATTTATGATCATTCCTGGTGCGGACAACCGTCCTCCCATGTTGGAGAAATTTTTGTATGATTCTTGGAAAAGTGGTATGGAATTTTACATGGAGAATACGGAGAATGGAAGAATGATTCTTGACTCAGTTCAAAATGGTCCACTTGTTTGGCCTACTATTACTGAAGAGGATGGTACTACTAGGAAAAAGACTTATGCTGAACTTTCTGCTACTGAAAAGCTTCAAGCTGATTGCGATTGCAAAGCTACCAATATCGTTCTTCAAGGTCTTCCACTGGATGTGTATGCTATTTTCAATCATCATAAAGTTACAAAAAGAGATTTAGGACAGAGTTAAGCTTCTTATGCAAGGAACAAAATTGTCATTACAAGAAAAGGAGTGTAAGTTGTATGACGAGTTTGATAAGTTTACATTTGTGAAGGGTGAAACACTGTTATCAGTACTAACTCGGAGATTTCCTCAACTCATCAACAACATAAATGTTATCAATATGTCAATGAGACCAGTTTAAGTAAATACAAAGTTTATGAACAGTCTTCCACCAGAATGGAGTAAGTTTGTGACAGATGTAAAGTTGGCAAGAGATTTGCATACAAAAAACTATGATCAATTGTACTCATACCTTGAACAACATGAGATGCATTCAAATGAAACTCGCTTGATGCGTAAACGATACCAAGATCCACTTGCATTTGTAACTATCATCAATCACCTTCTCAACTTAACAACTATCACTCTCAATACGATCCTACACACAGTTTTCCTCACAAACGATACATAGTTGCCACAAGTTTAATCTCACTAAAACCATATTCACCAATGCATCCAACCAACCTCATCCATCAAAACATAAATAGTCATTCATATGACCGTGTTCAACCATCACAAACAATATAAAATCTCATCAAACCTCATCTGTTCCACAAATTGCTTACAATTCACCTCAACCTTCAACACAACCATTGACTGAGTTCCCTCAAATGGACTCAGGTCTTGCTATTCCTGTGTTTAATCAAGGAGATGATCCAAATTCCTGTCTCAATAAGGCAATGGATTTTCTCACAACTATAGCTTCTTCAAGGTTCCTTTCAACCAACAATCAACTTAGAACTTCCTTTAATCTGAGAAACCAAGCCACTATTTAAGATGGCAGGGTATTGTGCAAACAAGTTTAAAGGGAGGCAAGGACAAGTTTTGCTAGTAATTAAGCTATAAGGGTAATGCTACTAGTTCCAAGGGGAAATAATGTAGGAGGGTAAGCAAGGGTGGTTAAATGTTATAATTGTCAAGGTGAAGGTCACATGGAGAGGCAATGCATGGTTTAAGGAAAAGGCAATGTTGGCTGAAGCATAGGAAGCTGGACAAATTTTGGATGAAGAACAACTAGCATTTCTTGCAGATCCAAGCATTCCAGAAGGTCAAACT
Source organism: Tanacetum coccineum (assembly GCA_026074375.1). Lineage (NCBI taxonomy): Eukaryota > Viridiplantae > Streptophyta > Magnoliopsida > Asterales > Asteraceae > Tanacetum > Tanacetum coccineum. The sequence goes on along the minus strand of BQNB010093117.1, from coordinate 9,103 downwards.
GCTCAAACAACTATTCCAAACATTATTGCTTTCAGAGACTTATGGAACTTTATGTTTAATGAATCTGATTGTGATGATGAGTCCCTAATTGCAAAAACGGTTTTGAATGGCTAAATCTTTTCCAATTATGGTTCAGACGTTATCTTAGAGGTACCTTATTTTGAACCCTATCATACTGATATGGATAATCAAAGTGTGCATGCAATGCAGGGTTTTGAACAAACACCAGTTGCTGATTTTACAAACAATGAGGTAACAAGTGATAGCAATATCATTTCGTACTCTCAATATTTGCAAGAAACGCAACAGGCAGCTGTTCAAGATACTAATTTGTATGCACAACAAGATTCAATGATTTTATCTGTGATTGAACAAATGTTAGAACAAATGATTAATCATGTAAATAATTAGGAAAAGGCTAATCAAGAAAAGAATAATAAATCCTTAACCGCTAAGCTTGAGAGATATAAAGAACGAGTCAAAACTTTTGAACAACGTCTTAATATTGATTTAAGCACCCGTGAAAAAATGATTGATTCTCAAATAGATGATATTATTAAGGAAAAGCTTGCACTTAAGCAGCAAATAGACTCACTTGAACAAAATATTTCTAACCAAATCAAAGAAAAGGAATCTTTATTGCAACATTTTAAACCGGTTTTCAAAAACGAATCCAAAGATAAGGAAAGTAAATATTTAGATAAAGAAATTGATTTATAAAAGAAGATTAAGGAATTGGACAATATTGTTTATAAGGTGGGCCAATCTGCTCAAACAACATTCACATGTTAACAAAAGCCACAAGTTTTTTAAATGATGACCTTCACAAACAAGCTCTTGGTTATCAAAATCCGTTTTATCTTAAGAAAGCTCAGCGGATTAAGCCGACCTTGTATGATGGTAGTGTTATACTAAGTCAATATGTTGCTAGTCTTGTGTTTGATGATGAAGAGACATTGATTTTGAAAGAAGTAAGTCGATCAAAAATGCTTGCAAAAAAAAAGACCCAATTTCAAAAGAAAAGAAAAGTTAATACAAACTCAATTAAATTATGTTGAGTTGAAAACAATTTCCTGAATAATTTGGTAAAATTTTGTTCCACAACAAGAACTGTCTAATGAATAAGCTTTCTGGTTACAAACTTCACACCCTAATACTGACCAATCTGCTTTGTCACTTGTCAAAATTGAGGCCCCTCGGGAACTTCCTAAGGTAAGCCTGGTTAATACAAGCCTTAAAAAGCTTAAATACCATCTAGGCCAATTTAACACTATGGTAAAAAAGCGAATTACACCTGATGCTATAACAGAAGGGGAATGGGGGTTTAAACACACTAAATCTGTTTTTCTAAATGAAATAATTCCATTTTTAAAGACCTTAAAAGACATATTCAACGTTTTTGACAAAGATATTTTAAATAGTTTTGTAACGAAAGTACAAAAGTTTTTAAACCAGATGGAAGCTGATTGTTCAACCAGTAAATTTGTAGACCAAATAATGTTTTGAATTCAATAAAACAGGAAATTTTTCCTATGAAATGATCGACTCTTACAAAAAATCATGTCTCAAGATGTTATGATATGTGTGATGAATTCGACTGCTGTTTTTGATGATGTGAATGTGGAAATGCAAAGTAGTGAATCTTGTGTGAAGTGTTTGGATCTTGATGTTGAGCTTTTGAACAAACAAAATGCGTATAATGATCTTTCAAAAAGTTACTCACAACTTGAAAAACATTGCATTTCTCTTGAGTTAACAATGCAACTCAATCAAGAAATTTTTCAAAAGGATTCATTAAGTAATAATCAAAATGCTCTTGAAATTCTAGAATATTTTGAAAATAATGATTTGAAAGCTCAGCTACAAGCTAAAGACACTACAATCTGTAAGTTGAAGGAACATATCAAATCTATGAGAGAAAACGACAAGAAAGAAAAAGTCAAACAAGAAATGGATGAAAATGAGACCATAAACATTGAATTGGAGCATAGTGTGGCAAAATTACTTTATGAAAGCGAGCCTTTACATAAAGAAATTGAGCATTTGAAAAAGATTTACAAAGATCAATTTGATTCAATTAAAAAGACACGTGCTTTTTCTAAGGAACACGGTGACTCTTTGATTCCTCAATTGAACTGTAAAGCATGGAAAATGCGATATAAAACGGTCAAATTCAAGACAAAGTTTTTGAATTACATCATTGAAAAATGATTTACAAAAATTAAAATTGAAAAAAACTATTGAAAATGTTGTACAAATACCACTTGCCACAACTATTGATCCAGGCATGTTCAAGATAGACTTAGAACATTTAGCTCCTAGGTTATTGAATAATTAGGAAGCTCACATAGACTATCTTAAGCGCACTCAAGAACTAGCTAACATACTTTAGGGAATAATCGAACAAGCTAAAGCAAAACAACCATTAGACAATGCGTTAGACTTTGTCTGTAAGCATGCCAAACGAATTCAGGAGTTACTTGTTTATGTTCGAGACACATGCCCTAATGCATATAAACCTAGTGAGAAATTAATTGTTGTCACACCTATGAACAAAGTCAAGAAAGTTAGGTTTTCTGAACCTCCTATATCCTCAAGCAACATCAAATAGGTAGAGTCATCTACAACATCTGATTCTAACACACGCGTGTTGTCTTCTAAAGGATTGAAGTGTTCTACTAGTACTTACAGATCAAAGCCTACAGGCAATAAAAATGATAGATCGTCGCACCACAAAGTAAGTACAATAGAAGATAAAGAATCATGGAGTTTGAACCTATGTGATGGCAGAGTGTTAAGCATCCACTATTATATGCGAATTAGAACTATTTAGTGCTATTGAAATCAGTGTATGTTTGATGCTATCCATGATAAGCGTGTTCTTGATTTTGTTAAAAATGTGAATGGCCATTCTAAATCTGCTAAGAAACATAAAAAAAAAATATTTGGAAACTTACAGGTCATGTATTCACTGAAGTAGGATTTAAGTGGAAACCAACAGGAAGAACTTTCACTATAGTTGGAAACTCGTGCCCTTTACTAGCATCACTTCAGCTAACTTAGTGCATCCTAAGTATACCACTTCCCACTGAGTTGAAACACAAAAACCAGAGCTTATATCTAAAGCAGGAGAATCCAAACATCTAAAAAATTAGGTGTTCGAGTAAACAAAGCCAAGATTGTAGAAATCTAAGAAGCTATTGGTAAACTGTTTAATTACACAAACCTTTGACCACAAAAACGAACCTAAATGACCAAAAACGTACCAAAAATACATTGTATTTGTATGTTTTGCATTTGTATTGTGCAGGTAATGGATATCCAAGAAAAGGACAAAAATCGAAGCCAAAATGACAAAACCGAGCACGAGAACGGAAAGACCGTGAGAAGTCAAAGATCAAAGTCAACAGTCAACCCCTAGGAAGTGGCATTGAATAAGTATATAAAACAAACCCGAAAACCTAAATGGTCAAAAGAGGGCCTACCCGTACCACCCACCTAGTGGGCCCTGTCAGCCCACATATACTTTAACCAACTTTATAAGCTTTATGCCATTTATAATCCACCATGTCCCTCTTTTATAATAGCCGGACCCAAACAAAAAGCCAAACCATCTACCACTAACAACCTGTAAACACAACTCCCTTTTAACCCTTACTGCTGTAAGGTCCTTTAGACTAAAGGTGCAAACCTTATAAAACCTCAAGGAACCAAATTGCAAAATACAAGGATGATGATGCAATGCTAATATACACTGAGGGGCTTATAGTTGCCCAACCACCCACAAACATGTCCCCCTGCAAATTCAAACCACTGTTTCATCTTCTCCACTACCCAGCCAAAATGACAGACAAACCTATCCACATTCTTCTCACCCTTTATCTACCCACTACCTGTTACACACATTCCCACCACATGACACCTTGGCAATCCTTAGCATTTCCATTCGTCCAAGGAACAGGACAAGAAATCAAGGGCTAGATCAAAGTAACTTGGGCACTACTACTCAATTGATGGCCAAGAGTTGCTCTTTGAAGGCTTTCATCACAACAACAAACATTACCCGTAAAAGAGCTCTCACAAAGAAAGCACACATCTAGAACCTTCAATGGCTTAGTATAAATAGGTCTCAATTGTAAGCCCTTGGGGCAGTTAGTTTTTACTTAAGTTTTTTTTTCACCTAGTTGTAATTTTTAGCTTATTTTTAGTATAAAACTTTAATATTGTAATGTTTTTCTTATGAATTAATGAAATTTAGTTTTAGCTTAAAATTTGATGGTTCTAAATTTTGTGTTGACAATTTGTTAAAGTCTTCATAAGCTCTTATTAGCTCTTTATTAAACCTTTATCTAACCTGTTTTCAGTAAGTAACTCAAACTATTAAGTACTTAAGAAAAACCAAAAAAAATATCCACCCTCAAATACCAAAACTTAATGGATGATAAGCCAAACTTAGATGGGCTTATGGACACTACTAGCATATCTCTGATAAGCTAGAGCTTGTAGATAAGCTCTTTTGAGCATCATTTGCCCTGTTTAAGCAAAGGCTTTGTAAATTTTCATTTTTCCATTTTTAGCTTATTTACCATTCAACTGCTTATTTGTGCTTATTGCTTTCTTATTTTTGCTTATTTATGTTTGCTTATGATGTTTAGTGCTTATCTTGCTTAGTTTGTAGTTTAAAAGTTATTTGTACAAGTTTACTTAAAGAAACTATCTTAAATGGCTTATTTAGTTGCATAATCTGTTTTAGCTTATTTGAGAGTGCTATTGGTTATGAAATTTGCTTAATATTGTTTGTTTTAATCTTATTTAAACATCTAGTCTTTTGAAGTTGTGTTTTAAAAACAAAAGCATTAAATCTCTGTAAAAATGGCCAAAACAATTTTTAAAGAAGTGTTTGGGTCAAGCTTTAAAATGGGTTAAAATGGGTCAAAACATGTTTTGTGCGCTTGAGTCAACTTAGACTAGATAAAAGTAGTCTAAAAATTCAGTTTGTTTAAGTTCTTAAGTATTAAATCTCATTTTAAGGTTTTAAGAGTTTGTGGTTTGAATTTGTGAGGTTAAAGCTTATTTTATTTGCTTATTTGATTGTGCTTTTGTTTATTGAGATTTTATGATGTTTTTGTGTTTGTGCAAGTGTTAAAATAGGTTAGCTACCAAAGACAATAGCTGATTTGAGGTTTGCATTTTTTTGCCATCTGTCAAAAATTGCCTAAGTGTTCAAAAATTTTTTGAGAAATTGCTTTTTATTTGCTTTCTTTTGGCTTATTGTGAATTTCAAAATGGGTTTTTGAAATGTTTGATGATTCTTGTTCTTTGAGGTCAAATCTCAATCTGTTTGTAGGTTATAAGTTCATAAGATTCTGTTTAAGTGCTTATTTTTAAGCTCAAAAGTTGGTTTTGTTAAGATTGCAAAATTTTTTCTAAGTGTTGAATCTGTGTGAACTAGCCTTTTCATTAAGCTTTTTAAGGGCTTATATGAATTTCAAACTTCTTTTTCTTTGTTGCTTATTGTAGCTTTTGGCCATGCTTTTTAGTGGTATAAGCCACTAAGCCATAAGGATCTGTTGCTAGCTTATTTTTTAAGCTAGAAAAGTCCTTTCGGCTGTTTGCATACAGTTGGCCAAAAAGCTTGTTGTGTTATTAGGCTTATTTACTTATTGCATTGCTTAATTGTAGGTTAGTTAAGCTTATTAAGGTCTAGTTTTTATGCCCACTTTAGCTTATTTTCCTGTAGGGTATGAGCCTTATTTGACTTATTTGCATTTTAGCTTAAAATTCCTATGTTTTATAGCTTTTTGATTATTCTGTCTTTCTAGCTTATTTTAGTTGCTTATTTTTTTCAAACATGCTTAATAGGTCTAGTTAAGTTTCTGCTTTAGTTTATTTTGTAGTTGCATTTGCTTATTTAGCTCAAAAAGCCAAAACAGTTAGCCATTTAAGTCTTAGTGTAGTTTGGCTTAATCTGTCAACTTTTCAGCTTATTTCTGTGCTTATTTTTGGTTTATAAAAAAAGTGTTTTTTATTAAAAGTGCTTATTTTTAAGTCTTCTAAAAGGTTGTAAAAAAAAAATGGAAAACAAAAAAGTTTAGGATTAGGGGAAGTCCCAGGTGAGCAAGACTCGAACACCGTAACGACCTCAACCCTAGCTCACCCACGTTTTTACACACAACACACACTACCACAGCGCTCTTGGGACTTTTCCATCTAACTTTGCAATATGTATATACTTTATAACACGTTTTATCACTTCTTTTTGTATACAGCTCTTCGCAGCTTATTTTTTGTTTTTTCTTAGCTTATTCGATAAGCTGGATTAACAGCTTTATTTTTTCCTAGGATCCTATATTACAACTTTTAGGACTTTCTAGCAATTTTTCATATTTTTCCAACTTCATTTGTTAATTTTATTCATTTTTCGAAGAGTAAAATTTTAGAAAATCTATTAAAAATAGTTTAATTAATCAGAAAAATAAAAAAAAAAATATTTTTTTAGATTAGAATAAATAGGTTTTAGGTTTACAAAGTTTAAATATCATTTTTATCATTGTTTAGAATTTTAAATTTAATTTTAGTCTTTTTAATTTTAAATTTATAAAAAAGTTTAATTATAAAAAATAGTGAAAAATATTATTCTAAGTTTTGTATCACATTTTTAGACTTTTTTAAGTATAAAATCACTTTTTTTAGAATTTTTTAGGTATAATTTGGTTTTTTCTAGATTTTTTAAATGGAGGGGGAGATTAAATAGTTTTATAATTCATAAAAAAATTATTAAAAAAGTCCAAAAAAAAATATAAAAAAAATTTTAGAAAATTTTCTTTTGTCATTTTAGAGGTTTAGAAACCAAATTTGAATTTTTAGGGTTAATATTTGCCTTAGCTAGTTTTTAGGTCGCATTTTAGAATTCCCGGTTTACATTTTTAGTTTAACTTTGAGTGCCTTATTATTTTTAGTTTAAATTGCCTTAATTTTCCCGTAGTTTTAGAAAACCAACGAAAATCTTGTTCCATTCAAGCATCGATTATCAAAACGACAACACCTTTCAATTGCATTCCTCGTTGAGGATAACGACCTTGAACATACTTCAGAGTTACTACATTAAGGTTTTTTAGACTTGCTTATTATAATATTATATATTATTATATATATATATATAATATATAAAATATATATAATATATATATATAAATATATATATATATATATATAAATATAATATATATATATATATATATATATAAAAGGTTAGCATCAATATAAATCAATTTTTTTTTTGGCCCGTTGCCGGGAGGATTGTATCGATTGTGTTGCGTTTGACAATTTGTGTTTGAAGATCCTTCCGTGTGAAGTTATTTTGCTTATTTTCATATAAAAAAAATACAAAAAGATTTTTCTTTTATTATTATATATATATAATATAAAAAAATTATAAAAATTAAAAAAATTATCCATAAAAAGAAATAAAATTCACCATCAATATAATACTTTCAATTGAAGTATTATCATTAATAAGTTCCCGAACCAAAGATTTAGAACTTACCTTTTGGGCTCTTCGCGAGGTACGGTTCACATTTCACCTTTGAAAGTTAAACAAACTCTAAGAGGGGTATAAGGCGGGTCGTTCCAAGGAACTACGACCCTAAAGGAGAAAGTTTTTTAATCAGCTCGCGCTTTCCTTACTCCTCTTCCTCCTTTGTGTGTTTTTCACATTAAGATTACCGGAGAGGCCGATTATGACATTATCTAGGTTTAAGTATCTTATCTCATTGTCCGTTATTAAAATAAATTGTGAATACATTGTTGAAAAACCAAAAAAAAAGAAAAAAAATAAAAAAAATTTAGTATAAATTTTATCTTTTAATGTATGCATAGCGCACTTTGTCCTCAATCCCGTAATTCTAACCGTCAACAACAACAAGTCCTGTTGAACCATTTGATCTTGAGGAACCAATTAATAATCAAGATCCTCCCGATCCTCCCGTAGTTACGATGGCCGATAATTGTATTATGGCGCAATTGCTCCAAGAACCCACCGAGGATTACGAGGATACAATCGTTGTTCCCGCTATCACCGCGGAAAACTTTGAGCTTAAGCATGGTTTGCTTACTCTTGTTCAAAATAAACAATTTTTTGGACATGACAAACTCATGCTCACATTCATTATTTCAACAAGATCACTTCTACGATGAAGTTCCCGAACGTCCCGAGTACGTCGGTTAAGTTTATGCTTTTCCCATTTTCCCTTGAGGGGGTCGCCCGGATTTGGCTTGAAAAACAACCCCCTCGATCGATTCTTACATGGGATGATCTTGTTTCGAAATTCATAAACAAATTTTTTCCTCCCTCCAAAACAACAAACCTTTGAAATGAAATCACGAGATTTCAACAACGATTTGATGAAATTTTTTATGAGGCATGGGACCGATTCAATGATCTTCTTCGGGCATGCCCACATCATGGGTTTTCGGAATTACATCAATTTGATACATTCTACAATGCCTTGAAATCTAATGATCAAGATTCGTTGAATTCCGTCGCGTGTGGTAATTTTTTGGATAAAATGCCTAGAGAATGCCTAAGAATCATCGAGAGCAAATCCAAAGTTCGTAATTCACGTAGCAAAGCGATTTTTGCCAAAGTGAGTACGAGCAATTCTACCCCTGGTATTTCTCTTGATGTTTCCGAACTTAAAGATATGGTGAAAGCTTTGCTTCTCGATAAGAAAAACCAATCCCAAGCTCCCGCTACCGTAAAAGCGGTCGAGGAAAGTTGTGTAACTTGCGGTGGTGCTCATTCTTACCAACGTTTATCGTGACAATATTCAAGAATATGTTTCACAAGACGCCGCGGTTAACTACAACCAAGGAAATACCGGTTACCATCCTCCGATGGTTGCAAATCAAATTCGACCTCCCGGTTTTCCTCCCGTTCAAAACAATTAAAACAATCAACGAAATAATCAAAACAAAGGAAATAATTACAACCAAGGTCCAATTTATTAACCCCCGGCTTACCAAGCTCCAGCTTACCAAGCTCCAGCTTACCAAGCTCCGGCTTACCAAGCTCCGACTCCTCAATCACAAGGTGTGTCAAAGG
>BQNB010093116.1:0-13888 GCA_026074375.1 Tanacetum coccineum | reverse complement strand
TGATCCTTCTTAGCTCTCTTAATCGATTTCAATTGACAAACCTTAATTATTCATCACCGACGATTACCAAAATCAAATACACGATGACTAGTTTGGAATTCTTTTCTAAGCACAATCTGATGGGGTATGAGGGAGACCTGAATGCCTTAACTTTTAATAAAGCCCTCTTTTCACCCCAATGGAAATTTCTTTTTCATACCATGAATCACTGCATTAGTTCAAAAAGCACATCTTGGGATCAAATTCCTACTAATTTTGCCACAGCAGTAATTTGTTTAGCCACTAATCAGAAATACAATTTTTCAAAATTAATTTTTGGTGGCATGATACGACACTTGGATGCAACTAAGAAGTTTGTAATGTATCTAAGATTTTTACAAATCTTTTTGCGCAATCAGTTAAAAGATGTACCTGTCCCTTTGGACCACTTTCCAGTCCCAACCCTAACTAAAAAGGTCTTGACATTTATGGTTAAAAAGGGTGAGAATTTTTCGGGTAAGGTTACACCTTTATTTGATTCTATGTTGGTTTAACAAACAGAGGATGAGGGTGACGCTTCAGAAAGACCATCTGACTCCTCACCCATACCCTCTCTTCCTCACCCAAGTAAAGACCAACCTTAGACACAGTCTGCCCCTTCTCCTATACCTTCTCCTTCTATAGATGTTCCTGATCCAGAGGGTTCTAGTGGGAATCATAGAGGTGAGTCATCTAATGATGCATCCCTATCAGGGAATGAGGATGGTCTGACACTCTAAAGTGTATATGACCTTTGTGTGTCTTTATGTAAACATGTAACATCTGAGGCTAAAGAAATTAAAGCTTTAAAGGCTCAGGTCAAGAAGCTAAAGAAAGTAGTCAAACTACTTATCACACATCACAAAGCCTGGATGAACACAAGATTAGCAAGGAAGACTTCTCTGAAGAAAAAGGGGGGTACACAAGGAGTATGTATCCAAACAAGGGAGGAAATCTATCAAATCTTTCAAGGGTGAACCATATGTGCATAAAGATCCAACCTTTGATGATATTGATGATTTTGTGGATGTGGATGATACATTGGACTACATGGAGTCAGAGGATGCTCAAGATGAGGGGAGGATAAGCTCTGTGGTGTTAGAAGAGAAGGAAAATGCAGATAAGGAAATAAGTACTGAAGCTCCTGTTAGTACTGTCAAGCCAAATAAAGGTACCAACAAGAAAAATGAAGGTACTGACAAGCAAGATGGAAGTACCAACAGTACAAAAGTTAGTACCGATAGGCAAGGAGAGAGTACTGCTGATCAAAATGAAGGGAAAAGTGTTACTCAAACAGCTCCAACATCTACTTCAACATCTACTCCAACAACACCTACTCCAACAGTCTTTGGTGATGATGAGACCATTGCACAAGTCCTTATTATAATGAGTCAGAACAAGGAGAAGCTCAAGGAAAAGGAAAAAGGAGTAGAGATTAGGAATATTGAAGATACCAAGAGACTAAGGCCTACTTCAACAAGATCAATATTGACTTTCAGACCTCTTCCCAAGATTGATCCAAAAGATAAAGGCAAAAAGAGGATTGAAGAGGAAGATGAATCTGATACTGAATCAGAAGAGATTACTGAAGCTGAAAAGAAATTTAAACGGCTTGCTAATGATGAAAAGGTGGCCAGAAAGGTTCAAGAAGAATAGGAAGCTGAAGAGGAAAAGAAAAGGTTAGGTGAAGAAGAAGCTACTAAGGTTGCTCTCACTAATGAGTATGATTTCATACAGGCAAGAATAAATGCAGACAAGATTCTTGCTGAGGAGCTTCAAAAGGAAGAAAGAGAGAAGTTTACCATTGAACAAAGAGCAAAATTTCTTCATGATACCATTGCTGCACAAAGGAAATTTCTTGCTCAACAAAGGTCTGAAGCTATCAGAAATAAACCACCTACAAGAAATCAGCTGAGAAACCAAATGATGACCTATTTGAAGCATGTTGGTGGAAAGAAGCATTCTGATTTGAAGACCAAAACCTTTGAAGAAATACAGGTTTTATATGAAAGATTAAAGAGGCAAGATCAGAACTTTGTTGCTATTGGATCTGCTAAGGATGAGAGACAGATTAAGGAGTTGAATAAAGACCCTAAAAAGAAGAGGGTTATCAAAGAAACTCCAAGGGAAGAAGATACAACAAGACACAGCAAAGGTACCTGCTAAACAAGAAGCAACAGAGCAAGGTACAAAGAAAAGAAAGATTGGTCATGTGAAGATGATTGCTAGGAAAAGGCCAAGACCACAGCTAGATGATGATAGTGATGATGAACACAGAAAATGTCTAAGGATTATTACATTTGAAAGTACCATAGATAGTGAAATTATGGAGACAAAATCTTTTATTGCTAGGTTGCACAAGGTTTCATCACCAGATGGGAATTACCTTGTTGTCTACAGAGTTAATGGGCACTTCAGGGCATTCAACTATCTAATGGAGGTATTACACATTTTTGATAGACAAGATTTGTTTCATTTATATGACTTATTAATGAAGCAGTACTCAGAAATCACACTAGAAGATATTGAGTTGATTCTTTAGGGAGACTTGAAGATTATGATGGAATCCTCAACAGAAGAAAATGATCAAGGTGATTTCTGGAACAATCAACAAGAATGGGAGATTGTCAGATGGAGACTGTATGAAGCTTGTAGAGTTTGCATACTAGAACTTAAGGATGGGACAGTCATATACATGCTAGTTGAAAGAAGGTATCCTCTCTCTAAGGAATTGTTGTAATAAATGATTGATTTACGATTAGAGGTTGAAGAGTAAAGTACTGCTGCACTACAATTGGTAAGATTCATTAAGCAACAGCTTAATGAGGAGTAATGTTAAGAATGGAAATGAGAAGGGTTTGGGTGATGGCTAACCACCACACAACAAATGGTCATCAGTTCACCATGCTTAACAGGCATAAGAACTGGCTAGTCCATAAGCAAACAACTTGTGGTAAAGACTTCTCAAATCCATTTATGGTTGACAATTTACCAAAATTTATAGGGTTCTCAACTCACCTTGCTTCACAGTTAAGAGTTGGCTAGTCCAGGATCAAACAGTTCCTGGTAAAGACTAATCAAATCTGTTGATAGCTGATAGTTTGCTAAAATCTATATGGTTATCAATGCACCATGTTATGGCAATAAAGCATTGACTAGTCCAAAAGCAAATGGATTTTGGTAGAGACAAGTCAAATCCATTGATAGTTGGTAGTTTACTCAAAACTACAAGGTAATCAATTCACCTTGTTGTTTACAATGAAGAATTGGCTATCCTATAGCAAACGGCTACTGGTAAAGGAATATAAAATCCGTTAATGGCTGGTAGTTTGCCAAACACTACAAAGCCAACTTAGTTGGATGTTGCTGTGTTGCTAAGAAGACTTGTTGTTGATAAAGATGGATAGCTGAAGATGTCAAAATTATCAAAGATCAAGATCAAGATTTGACAGAGTGTTTGGATACATCCTCCAAGAGTTCAAGAAGAGTAAACTGAAGAAACATGAAGTTAAACAAGTTCAACAATCATGTTTAGGGGAGGATTGTTGGGAATTATGCATTCCTAACTTAGTAAACCAGCTAGTTATATACTTATACGCTAGTTGTAATTATGTATTGAACAGAACATAAATAGTTAGTACTGATCAATATTAGTACCTAGTTAGTATAAAATAGTTTTAGTACCGTTTTTTATTTTTTATGAGATATGCAGAGATATCTTAGAAAGGATATGCATTATCTTATACGCATTTTGTAAAGCCCATTAGGGTTTCCTTGGTCTATAAAAGGAACCCTAGGCATAGTTAGTAGATAAAATTTTACACAGATCATAGAGATCGAATAGTAATCATAGCTTGTAATCTGTAACCTAAGCAGATTCAAGGTTTAATATAAAAGTTCTTTTGTGATATTCAATATTGTTCTTCTTAGCATTATTGATTAGATTTTGCATAATCAATAGTGTTTACTCAGTGTTTCATTATTGTTGCTTTAGAATTATCTAAAGGAGCAAATTCTTTGCAAGCTGAAGGTTAAGATCTATTCAGTAAAACGATCCAACAGTTATCTTAATCATTTTACTGTTCATCCTCTTCCTTAGTAGACACTCATTTAATTTCTTTTTCATCAATCTTTTCCTTTTTAACTCCTTTAACTCATCAAAATCAGTTGAATAATCACTCTCTGTTTCTAAACCCCAATTAATGACTGGATCAGCTTTGTCTTCAGAAGCACGTTTTACCTTATCTAGAACCCCTGGTATAGTACCAGTTCCTTTACTTAAGGTTGTGACAATGACTGTTGACTCATCGGGAACCTCTAGTATAATACCAGTTCCTTCACTTGAGCATCTAGTATGTGACTGAATCCAGCTTGACTTTTTGATGGCCTTGAGTGCTTGCATCATGTCAGCAGCTAATTGTTCCTTAACAGTCATCACCTCAATACCTTTTAGCTTCTGAGAATGATCAGCTGATTTTTTCTTACTATTTTAATATCAGGCCTAAACTTTGCATAAAAATTCAAGTCTTTCTGTGGTTTATATATCTAGAATAATAGGATCATAAATAATGACTTATCATTGCCATTGGTTTAGTAAACAAGTTGGACTAGCAGGTGATCTGGGATCAAGAAATGACGTTCTGATTCTCTTGGTAAGGACTTGGACAGTGGACTACTAGTATATAAAGAGCCGTTAAGCAGTTTGTTAGTAAAGTCTCTGATATCATCCAATAACGTCATACTTTACTATCATTTATCCCACGTGTTTTACCTACTTTTATATAATTATTGCAAGACATTGGTACTTAATTGCTTAAAGTTTATTATTGCAGTAATTATGGAGTCACTTTTAAAGAAAAAGCAAAAAGGCGCAATTCTAGAGCTTAAACGAAGACATTTGAATAATACTATTTTCTGCACCAATATGTCGTATCCAGCAATGAAGATACGACCTATCAGCGCCAGCTCAGCACAAGAAACGCATAATGATCAATTCCCGATCTGGCGTATCCACTACAACCAATACGCCGTATGAACAGCTGTTCATTAGTCAAAGATACGCATTTAATATGATTGATGGTAATTATCTTAATTGATTTGATCTTATCGCAGACTCCAAGGAAATTAACCCCTATACGCCGTATCTACTTATCCCCATACAGCATATCCAGGCGTATTTCAGACACTATAAATACAAGACTCAAAAACGAGTTTTATTGGGCAATATCACATTCTATGTATAGTATACAATTAAAGTCGAATTTATCAATCCAAGAAGAGCAGCCAAGGTCGAGCACTACTCCTAATTCCATAGAAGACATCGTGTAATTCTTACTTTCTTAATCATTCAATTTTTAATTGTTTGATTACGGTTGTAATAATGACAATGATTGTGGGCTAATACCCTTGGGTATTAGCCATGTTAATAAAGATTATAATGTTTGGTTTGTTTTAATCCGGCTTTGCTTAATTTATTGTTGTTGTTTAATTATGTTTATCGTCTTATACTTGTTTATATGCTTGTACATGCGACCTATCATTCAACTGGGTCTAGGGAGATCTAACCAGTAACCTAGATGTCGGGATGGCTCTCCATGTTGTGTTCTATATGCTTGGACCAATAGGATCACAAATGACACCTTATCATTACTCTTTGATTATGAGATTAGTTGACCGACACGTGACCCGATAATTGTTCAACCAATATTTTCATTTATTAATTGGTATTGATTTTGGTGGTGGACTACGAGTGTATAAAACAACATCAAGCAATAAGTGGGTAAAATCCCGATGGGCTAGGGTATTAACAGGATCACCACTTCTTTAATTCCCTATGGTAGATTATAATTAAACTATAGGATTATGACAGGATTGTTCGTGTCTAGGTCTTAAAAAGAAGTACCGCCTAAGTCCTAAGAATGATATGCCGCCTCAAGATAAGCAGCCATTGCACTAATTAATCAAACCAACATTAATCAGATTTAACATGGTTAATACAATTGTCTATTATTTGGCTCGTTGCGCTCTTTTGTCCTGCATTTATTTTCTTTAGTGTGTATTGTGCTTAGATATGATATTTGTCACCATAAACCTGTGCCAGTCTCTCAGGCTGAAAACCCCCCTTTTACCTCTAGTAAATATGTATAGCATAAGGTTAACCAGTAATTAGACTAATCTAGATAGAATAAAATACTAATAGAATAATAGGTTAACTCTCACTCTTAGTGTTCGACACCCTACTTACCGCGAAGCTACATCTTGACTGGGTACTCTGCCCGTTAAAGTGTTGTCTTTAGGTTTGTCGGCTAAATATAAATGTAAAACCTGATAATCATAAATAACACCTATACAACGACACATCAGGTTTTTTGCGCCATTGCAGGGGAGTGATTAGTTTAATCTTTATTCTTTTTAGTATTTCTAACCTTTAACTTGTTTAGTGTAAAATTGTTAATTCTGATTTCTAACTGCCAATTGTTTAGTTTAATTGTGTGCTTTAATTTATTGCATTTAATTGTGTTTTATATAGTATTCTGTTCTGACTGATCACTTGATACGACGTATCCACCAGTTGGATACGGCGTATCTAACCTTCTACTCAGGACAGCGTGTTGTTTTTACTGTCTAAACGGCGTATTTGTTCTTCCAAACATACAGCGTATTCAGTGAACTCAATACGGCATACTGCTATTCAACAGACTCATACGGCGTATTACTAATCGATAGAATACGACGTATAAGTTATTTGATATAACAACAGTTTAATTTTCCAACGTTTAAGCATCATACTAACATTTTCCTCCATTTCTGAGAAAGTGGTGATTGCAGAATACAACTCTAGGCGATGGAAGGTTTTGATGACATAAAGAGGGGGAAAACGGGCATGCTAACTTACCAAAAATCACAAAATTTAAAATCGGTGATGAATTTATGAAAATATTGCAGGACAACACCTTCAATGGCATGAACGGAGAAGATGTTACCGACCACATTGCAAGAGTGCTTGAAATAACCGAATGGATTAAAATACCTAATGTGGAGAAAAATGTACTACGATTACACGTCTTCTTAAAATCACTTAGTGGAGATGCCGAAAAATGGTGGAACGATGAGATCGAGATCGGTTGGAATGAAACGTGTAATAAGTTCTATTGTAAATATTACTCCCTATCCCATTCCAGCAATAGTAAAGTACCTGACGATTTGAACAACGACACAGACTACCTTGAATTCTTTTACTGGCTTGTACTCAAATTCGACAACTATTGGGAAATTGAAAAAACACCCAAAATGGGTTATGGGAATTCTACATGAATGAACGTACTAAAGGGGCGATGGGCCACCTCGATGATGAACCATGCAACGAAAGTTACAAAAAGGAATATTCAGATACGTTTTATAAACCATATTTAGACACACAAGATGCGAAAGACATCTACGAAATTATTGATAGGGAATATACTCTGATACCAATCCCTGCTCCCCGCGATATCAACAACCCGAACGAGCTATGCAGAACCGAAGAATTCATAGTAGTACGTCATTCGATTGGGAATGACGAAGAATTCGTTACTATTAGTCCAAGCAAAATCTGTGCTATTGAAAGAACTCCTGTCAGCATGTCTTGCATCTACCACGAACTCTTCAGCAGAAAAGATCACGGATGGGAGGTGACTCGGACAAAGTAAAAATGAGTATCGAAAAGGTCGAACTTAAAGACCGGCTAAAACAAAAGTGCTCCCCGGGAGACAACCCGATTATGTTTTTAATTGTTTATCGCATTTATTCTATTGCGGAGTTTGCTTGCTGGCAGCGCGTATTAATTCTCGTTTACGATGAAAGGAGACAAAAGATCTTTAAAATTCTTTTGTTTTGAAGCAACGATCGACGCCCGTGATGAGGGGAATTTTTTGTAGTCCTTGAAACGAGTCGCTTGCTTCTAAGAGAGAGTTCCATGATGTTTTTGGACATCAGGGTTATCTGGAGGGGAGTTTTACACGGTTACTTCCTAGTGGAAAGATATTGAGCAAGGAAGGAAACGGAGTAGTAAGATCCTTCACTGTGGTGATGGATTCTGATTGAAAGAAGTTTAAGACAACTAATTGCTAGCTAGATCGTGAAGGGAAATTTGAAATAAAAAAACCGGGGGAAGGCGGCGTTCTTTTTCCTTTTTCACTGTCAAGGTAAGTGTAGTATAAGTTTTAAGAAATTCTTGAGGTGTTGTGTTTGGGAATTCCTCAGAACCGAAGTTGTGGATGAGCATCTGTTTTTGCTCACAAACGGATAGTGACTGGATCGAAGGATGGTAATGTTGTTCCCTCGGGGGAGAGTCAATGGTATTCCTGTAGCCCTCGTGGCTAAGGTTTGGTGTTGTCTCTAAGAGGTACTATGGATGGATTCTCGTCTTCCCATGGTGAGTTGAGAGAATGGAATTAGAAACAATTAACACACAAGAGAAAAAGGATTAGGGACTACAGTAAGCTAAATGGTACAGAAATTAAGTTCTTACTTGAAAGATTCAAGCAGTATAACTAAGCTAAAACTATGATCGAAACCTAAAATTCCCCACGCTAGGGATTAAAAACTTGATGCGGTTGTCATAAGGGACTTCTTCAGCTAGTTTTACAATCCCTAGGCAGTGTACCTAAAGTCTGTAGTAGGTGTATAGGCGAAAAGAATCGAGGGTGTTATCAGTCTTAGGGGAATAGGGTTGGGAAGGTTGATCACAGGTCTAACCAAAATTCTCAGGGGATTTTAAGAGATAGAAGATATTTTAGTATTCTATATATTTATAGGAAAGCAAGTAAATCTATGGTTTGAGAGTTTCGGTTTGTTTAATACTTAATTAAACTAATATCTAATTATGGTGGCATAAACTTTATGATAATTTAATGTATTTACTTATTCAGGCAATTATCAGATTTCTTCTCCTCATCCGTTGACCTTTTCACATTGTGATGATATGTTGTATGTATTTCCTAGGTCATGATACGGATTTACACGGAACGCATCTATTTAATTACTTTCGCTTATCCTTGGGCAAACGCACAAGTAATGGTAGTATGAAGCCTATTACAAAGGACCCTAAGAGTTTTACTTAATTGCATGGTGAAATATATTAAGAGGGATCAACCATATAAGGGGCAAAGGTAGTATGAAGACTAGTTACCCGTGGTGGTTTACTCCTTTCTACGTACTCGCGTTTCCACTAGATTGTCTACAGCAACTACAGAAAAAAAAGTGGTTTTTTGAACGTAACAGCACATTCATCAATCAAGAAGCAACACTAAAAGGATACTACAATTTACTTTCATGCATAATCATAGTAATTACAAAGGAGGGTTTAGCCTCACATATTATAATGAAACAAAGAGATAAATACATCAACCAACAAGTTGTTTTATAACAACATTTTTTTTGTTTGGTTAAAGATTTGGTATAAGCTTTTCGTGTCTAATTTTGTTGTGGGTTGAAATTTTTGTGTCAGATATTGTAGTATAATTTTTTTTGTCTACATTTTTAATTGAGCTTAAATAATTTTTTTTAGTAGAAACATTTTTTTTAGTAGAAACATTTTTGTTAGTAAAAACATTTTTTAGTAGTAGTGTTGTTCATAATAATAAAAAAAATGATGATTGTTAAAATTTTGTGTTAGATAATTTTTTTAGTCTACGACTTTAATTGAGAATTAAATAGTTTTTGTTTGGGCAAGTTAGTTTGTGGTGATTAATTGAGCGAGCTTGTTCGGATTATTCGTTGAGCATCGGGATTTTTGTTCAAGACAAGATGAGTCAAGACGTGATTACAATTGGTTCGACAATGCAGATTCTGTTGTTGTATCGGGGTGAATACTCTCAGTGGCGTGAACGGTTTATGAACTATCTTAAAGAGCAAACGGATGGTGAAGCAATGATTAATTCTATTCAGAATGGTGATCACCCATTGCCTGTTATTGCTCAAGTGTCACTTGCTGGAACCGCACCAAATGCACCTCCTACTCTTAAGGATCCCAAATTTTGGACTGCTGAAGAGAAAAAGAATCGAAAGATTGATCGTCTTGCAAGATCTCTTTTGATTCAAGGGCTTCCAAATGACATTTATTCTCTTATTGATAGCAACGATACTGCTAAAGATTTATGGGATGCTCTTGAAAGGCAGATGCGTGGTTCTGAGTATGGTGAACAAGATAGGAAAGCTGCAATTTTATATGAGTATGAGACTTTCAAAGCTACTGAAGGAGAACAATTGCTTGATACTTATCTTCGTTACTTACAAGTGATTAATGATTTGAAGAAGTGTGGTTATAAGAAAGATAATTGTGAGTTGAATTACAAGTTTCTAAACAATCTGCAACCAGAATGGAAACAGTATGGTACACTGATGAGGCAAACCAAGAACTTAATGGATATCAATATTGATGCTCTTAATTTTTTAATGCTTGATATTAATTATGTTTAATTTTGTTCTTGTCACTTAATTTATTAATTATTCCTTGGTTATTTATTTTTGATCTCTTTGTCTGACCATTGTTTCGTTAGATATCCTTTGACTATCATGTACCCTTGGGTTTTGGTAGTATTGCGGGTGGTTTAGATCATGTTAATATGGTTATTAGATTACCACTTGAACGTGGGATTAGCAGGGTACTAGGGTTGGGTGATCATCCTAACCCTAGTATAGGAACTAACCATGTTATTGCCTTTATTACCTAATATACTTAAAAAGCACAAAAACTCTTTCAAACAGGGTTAATAATCTGCATAGGTTATTAGACTAGTTTTTGGGATAGTTAGGATTAATCACTATGACCTGGTTGCCCTACCTTTGTGATTTTCAGGGGATTCGGGATCACAGGAATGATAGGACATATTATATATATCTATTCAGGTCTGTCGACTTTAGAAACCACTAATAAAATAAGAGTTAGACATTGCACTTGAGATCAAGATAATTAAACTCAGGATATTTAATAAGTTAAATGGGTTCATCTTCTTAGCAGTTTTCTACTATACCAACTTCCATTGATTGATAAAAACCACTTTAATTTCTCTCATTTATTCTCTTACAAATTAATCTTCTAAAACAACTTTAAAAATGTGACAACCATTTAAACTCAGATTTAAACCGCGGTTTAGCTATTAGGAAGACCTCGGATTTACCAAAACTACACTACTCACGATCGGGTTCTCTGCCCGTTACTGCGTTTGTAAGGTGAAATGAGTTTTATAAATTTAAAACTTGGTAAATAATTATTTAAAAGAAGATACGCATCAAGTTTTTGGCGCCACTGCCAGGGAGCTAATTAGGTTTAAGTTTGAGTTATATATATATATATTTTATTTTAGTACATTTACTTTCTTGTAAGAGCAAAATCTACTCGTATCTTGTGTTTGATTTTCAGGAATCATGGAAATGGAGCCTGGTATTGAGAACATGACGCTTAATGAGCTTAGAGTATAAAGCTAAGAAAGAAAGGCGATTATTAGATAATGTTCAATCCAAAAGTAGTCCAACAAGGTATAAAAGGGCGGATTTTAACTCTTTTTACCGTGATAAGAGTATATCTTTAGATTTTCCGTATTACTATGTGGACGTGTTTATCGACAAATATTACGCGTTACCTCCCTTACTTCCTTGTTTCCAACATTCCCAACCACATAATGAACGTGGTTATGAATCTCCTAATACGAACAATGAAGTAGACATTGATAGCATGATAATACCAAAATATAATCTTTACATTGCTAGACAAAAAAAATCCACTAAATGATCACTCCTATAGTTTCACACCTTAGTTTTTTCGCTCAACCACCAAACACTCCTGTGGATAAGAAGGATTCCGACTTCGATGAAATCTAGAATGACTTGTTCAGTGTAGGAGCCAAAAACTTGAGACGAATGGGGCAAGAGAAAGTTCAGCATGGGTGTAATATTGACACATCCATGGATACGAATCATGAAAGCAGTAATCTTCTTAACTTTCCTATTTTTCCCGCTACTAATGAATTTTCTAGTATTTGTGAATAGGATGTTGACTTGGAGAAAGAGGAGGTTAAGGTGGAAGATGATGATGATGGAGATACTTATGATATTTAGGATATTACGGTCGAGGACATTGAACAAATTAGGCAATTTCTCATGCCTAACGTCCCTGATGAAATGGACGAAGTAATACAACCTTTGATCCCACAACCCATCCACACCACACCACCTAATGATGATTGTGTAGCACCGGCTACTAACTCAATTTTGGATGAACTTTTGGATGAATTCGATGACGAGATCGTGAATGTTACCATGGTTGACAAGGAGGCTGCTAAAGATCTACAATCACATTTTACAGAAATACAAGTGCATTCAGTTATCACTAAACTCGAGCCTTTTATTCATACTCGGCCATTGAGTCCTTTATGTGGAGTGTTCAAAACGTCTAAACTATGTAAGGTAAATAAGGATATTATAACTCCTGGACGGTATGATTTCTATTCGACATTTCCCTATCCTATAGCAAATTTACACCCAAATGGTGTCTATCGCTACTTCTACCTACACTTGATACCAAGTGAGGGGAAGGTCACCTGATTACCTAGTAAATAAGGGTGGAGTCAAGCTAGAGACTCAAACAAAAACAAGCGCTTCATGGGAGGCACCCCATGCCTATCTTTTAATTTATGTTTAGTTTAATACATCTACTTTCTGCATTATTAGTTGGTTTTATATACTTCTTACTTGTTTTTGCAGGTTCTCACTGCAAGGGATGGAATTTGAGGTCTCTTGGACTTAATTTATGCGGTTAATTATTTGCTGATATACAGCAGGTTACGGCGTAATCAATGTTGTTACGGCGTAATACTTTCTATGATTATACTGTAACTTACTCTAATAAAATTTTCAAAAATTGGCAACCAAATCATTACGGCGTAATTCATTCCATGGTTACGTCATAATCCCTTCCTGCAACCGTTAAATTGTTTAAAATTTTACAAAAACATGTATATTGGTAAATGAACTTTGTGGGGGTATGTTTTCTGGAAACCCTCACGAGACTTCACTCGTCACTTGGGCCACCAAGTGGTTTAAAAGGCTTATTGCATACACTAAATGCAATCGCGATTCCTATAAAAGTGAGTTATGATTGTATTTCTTGTATCATCATTCTACACATTTCGTGCTATTATGCTTTTATCCGGATTTATGCTTTTGGTATTAGTCTTTCTTATAGCCATACAAGTTATGCGCAGGTGGTGGTGCTTGGATACTAAACAAGCTGCAAGGAAACATCACAAACCGAACTAGTTGGATGCTATACAGGAGGTTGGTAAAGTTGCCTGTGATGTTGGATGTTGCTCGAGGAAGCAGACTTGGAGCATGGTTTTGAGCATGATGTCTCTTCATCATAGCGAGCAAATCCAGGGGAGTAATCCGTTTTGTTTCTAACCTTTCCTATTTCAATTTTATGTAGTTAAGTTTCACTCAAGTGGGGGGAATGGATTAGAATAAACACCCATTTGACTATACTTGCCTTTATTTTTCTAGTTTATTTTGAAAAATGTTTCATTAATAAAATTTTGACATGTTTTTCATTACTTAATTAGTTAAGACTATATTGAGCACACCTACCTTATATTTCCATTGTGTGAGGATAAGCCTTTCCGTTTTCCCCTTATACATAAATCCAATAAAAATAAGTGTGTAGGTGGTTGTAGTAGACTTTAAAACTTGGCCTGGTATATCTTTTCGAGACCACCATAATGAGCATTACACCTAGTGTAATCGGTGTAGCTAGGATAATAAGGCAAATTTTAGGATTAACCCCAAAAAGCCCATCCATGTTATGTTTGTGTATATTGACTTCTCACAGTGATTAGTC
>BQNB010093115.1:0-20540 GCA_026074375.1 Tanacetum coccineum | reverse complement strand
GGAAGCTGGAGGTGGGGTTGCTTGAAATTATTTGAGAATAGCGGTCATGGCGGTAGTCACAGCACTTGTTTGTTGATTTACTGCATGAGTAAGTTTTGCTATCTCAGAGGAGGAAAAAGAATTAACATCACTTGATTTCACTTTAGAAACAATCGATTTGTTTCGAGAATTGCGGACCTTGGATTTGTTTTCGATAATCGTCAACACATCTTGAGTATGTCTTTCCAAAAGATTGGCACCGGCGGCAGAATTCAAAGAATCTTGGTCGACTGGGTTTAAGGCATTGTAGAAGGTATCAAGTTGATGCAATTCGGTAAAACCATGACGAGGGCATGCACGAAGGAGATCTTTGTAATGGTCCCATGCCTCATGAAACGATTCATCAAAACGTTGTTGAAAGTTAGAAATTTTATTTCGGAGATTTGTCGTTCTTGAGGGAGGAAAGAATTCATTGATGAATTTGGAAACAAGATCTTCCCAAGTGAGAATAGAACGAGGGGGTTCTTTTTCGAGCCAACGAAGGGCTGCCCCCTCAAGAGAGAATGGAAAAAGCATAAGCTTAATCACCGAATTAGGCACATCCTTATATTTTATTTTGGAAGTTATTTTGTTAAACCAACGAATGTGACCATGAGGATTGTCTTTCTCAAGTCCGAAGAATTGGTCCGAAGTCATCATATTAATGAGACTATGCTTGAGCTCGAAATGCTCAGCAAGAATTGGTGGAACCATAATTGCCTCTGCATAACCCTCGGTGGGTGCACGAAGCATTTCTGCCATAGTACGTTGATCGACCATCATATCTAAGGGAGATTCTTGAAGAGAAAAAGGTTGCTTTGAACATCTACGGTTACGACTTTTTGGATTTGAAGTAGTTGGATTAGGAGAAGATTCACCAACTAGATTCGAAGAGGAGCGAGTGCGCATGCACTAAGGAAAAGAAATCAAAAATTAAAATATTTTTAGGTCCGATTGGTCAAGAGTTCACGGTAGCTCTCTAAATTACGCAAACAAAAGCGGAAGAGCTGGTCAGCGCGAAGCTAGTTAAAAACCCTTCTCCTTTTGGGTCGAAGTTTGTTGGATCGACCCGCCTTATAGTTTGTAACTCAAAGGTGAGCCGATTTAACAATTAACCTCACGGATTGTTTTGTTGTTTTTCAATTTTTTTGGTACTTTCAATACTTTAGAAAAAGTAGTGTTGGTATTTTTAATTTTTATAATAAGAAGAAAATATTCACAAACGGAAAATGATAACTTCACGAGGAAGAGTCTTCAAAAAATAATCTTCAAACAAAACACGATAATCGTTTCACACCTCCCCGGCAGCAGCGCCAAAAATTGATCCTTAAAATAATACCTTTACTATATATATAAATATAAATATATATAATATAAGAATTATCTCAAAAATATCAATAATAAGAATTCCAAGAGGCTTTTTAAAAGAGTTATTACTTTTATCCAAAGTAAAATCCAAAAAAAAACTTTCCCGGGTCGTGTCCCGACGAGGTGTGAATTGAGAATCGGGATTAAGTTCGTGATCGCGTTTTTGAATGATTCAATGATCTTTTTTGATTCTATTTCTATAAATAAAATGCAAAAACAAGTAAAGGCACACTAAAAACGAAAGTAATTAAAACTAAAACACTAAAAACGATAACGAGATTCAAATCCCGTTCTTTAAAAAACTAAATTCTACAAATTTAACCCTACCAATGCAAATTTAATTTTTAACAATCCTAAATGATAAAAGAAATTTTAAAAAAAATAATTATAATTTTTTGACTTTTATTTTATTTATTATGAATTAAAAACTGATTTAATCTAAAAAATTAATTAAAAATACTAAACTAAATTGAAAAATTTTGAAAAAATTATGAAAAGTTCTTTGGACAATGATGAACCTAGGAAAAATAAAATGGTCTAAACAGCTTAATGAAATAAGCTGTAAATAAGCCAAAAGGGGCTGATAAGCTTATAAGGCAAAAAAGGTTTAAATAATAAATCATGCAAAGTAATACCAGATAACCCTACTGGTGCTAGTGGTAGTGAGGTGTGTGTTAAAAATGTTGGTAGAGGGTGATTGAGGCCTTGGGTTCGAGCCTTGGCTCACCCTTGGCTTCCCACTTTCCTAATGTTTTTTTTTGCAAAATTTTTTATGAAAAAAGCTTTAAGACCTAAAAATAAGCAACTTTTATGAAATGGCTTTTTATAAAAACCACAAATAAGCACAGAAATAAGCACTAAGATGTGACAGCTTACTTAAAAGCTAAAGAGGCTTAACACCTAAACTGTTTTGGCTTTTTGGGTTTAATAAGCTAAAGAAAAAGCAAAATAAGCTAAAAGAGCTTAACACCTAAACCTAAGAAGCACTTAACCTAGAAATAAGCTAAAACGAATAAGCTAAAAAGCATGAAAAGGCAAGAGGACAGTTTTAACTTAAAACTTAAAGGCTGATTTGGGAATAAGCTTTTAAAAGCTTAACTTAAAGTCAGATAAGCTACAAGTTTTTTAAACTAACCTAATAAGCAAGACTAAACACCAAATAAGAAAGTCCAATAAGCCAATAAGCTCTGAAAAGCAAATAAGCTTTTTGGCCAAAACTGAGAACCAAACAGCCTATAGGGCACTTTTTGAGCTTATTTTTAAGCTACTTAATGGATCTTTATAGCTTAAAGGCTTAACAAAACTTAAAGCTTATACAATAAGCTTCTAAAATCAGCAAAGAGAAATAAGTTTGAAACTCAAATAAGCTACTAAAAAGGCATTAGAAAAGACTGTTTCAGACAGTGTGAGCTGAGTTCATAAGTTTTTGAAAAGACAAAAGGGCTTATTGCAACCCTATTTTTAAGCAAGTAAATAAGCTTTAAAGACTAAAATAAGCCTAAACAGATCAAGCTTATAAACCAATGAGCTTATACAATGAATTTCATAACCTAAAACTAAATTTAACTAATCTAATCTTAAGCTTGAAAAGTGGACTTTTTTTTAAACTTAAAAAAAACTGACCCAAAACCTTGACAGATTTAAGTATAAATTTCACAATGCACAAGCACACTAAACTACTGCATTTTAACATAAAAAAGAACACAAAACCAATCCTTAAAATAGCTTTTAATCAAGAATCAAATTTAAACACTTTGAAAGAATTTTGAGACCACAGATTCACACATATTATAGATAAAACCTTAAAACTTACTTTAAAAAGATTTCCAACTAACCCTTGTTTATGGGAGAGAAAAACCACATACTACACTTATGGGAGAGAAAAGCCACATACTACACTTATGAGCTCTTAAGATTTCCAACTAACCCTTGTTTAGCATCTAACTCATAATTAACTCTATCATTTCTCGTTCTTCGCAAATTTAAAATCTTTAATAAAAAGATTCCTCGAATGCTTAGTCTAAAAGTTAAGGGACAAGCTAGAGCTCAACACGCTCGATCGAGTCAAAATTTATTCTTATTCTACCCAGCAGGAAATCTCAAAGTTCACAAGATGATCATCAAGAAGGATTCTGAAATACTCAAAGCTAAGGGAGAAAGAAAATCTATTGCTTTAAAGTCTAAGAAAGAATCTAGTGATAAGGAGTGTTCGACTTCCAGAAGTGAAGATGAAGAATACGTCATGGCTGTTATAAACTTCAAGAATTTCTTTAAGAAAAGAGGTAGATTCGTAAGACAACCTCGGAATGACAAAAAGACATTCCAAAGAAGCCGAGATGACAAGAACGGTCAAGGTGATAGAAAATGTTTTAGATGCGGCGATCTAAATCATCTTATTGGAGATGTCCAAAACCACCGAAAGACAAGAACCAAAGAGCATTCGTCGGAGGTTCTTGGAGCGATTGCGATGAAAAAGATGATGAAAAAGTCAAAGACGAAACATGTCTCATAGCTCAAGCATCAAATGAGGTACGTTCTAAATCTTCTTACTTTAGTGATGAAAACTCAACAATAGATGATTTAGTTTTAGATAATGAATATGATAAACTGTGTAAAATGAGTTTAAAGATAATCACTAAAAACAAAAGATTAAAAGCCACTAGAAATAGATTAGAAAAAGAACTTAGTATTCTAAAAGAAAAAGTGTCTATACTCGAGAAAAACAAAGGAGTTGATCTCGAATGTGTAAAGTGTCATATGCTTAAAATTAAGAATGAAAAAATCAAAGAGGAAGCCACTGGATTAACTAAATTTGAAAAGAGTACACATTGTCTAAATGAAATGTTAAGTAATCAAAATCCTTTCGGATAAAAATTGGGTTTAGGGTTTAATTCATTTGAAGCATCATCTAGTGGAACTAAGAAAATAAAATTTATGAATGCCTAGAAAAAGGCGTCTTATGATGGAGGTCCCATAACTATAGGCGTCCCCCATATGGTACAAGCGGCCCCCAAAGAAATTATGGGATCGCAAGTCATCACGCCTGGATCTGAGAAAAGTCTGTCTTTTCAAAAATCTATTTTGGGTCCTAGACCAAAACACATAATAATAAACAGTGTCAAAGTTCCCGTTGCTAGTGATGATGAAGTTAAACAATTTTATAAGCCATTGTCAAAACCTAGAGTTAGTTTTTCAAAACCTAATTTTAGATCAAAATCTCCACTACCTAGAAGAGTCAATAACTTTTATTCTAGAAATAGAACACCACAGCCAAAAAGAAATGATGGTAGACAAAATTGACCTTATGGATTTCCCGTAACTTGGAATAATTTCATCATTTCCACATCCCAACCAAATGCAACATATGCATGGGATGTTCAACACTAACAACTTTGGACCCATAAGATATTGGGGACCAAAATTTTAAGTTATTGTCCTATATAAATAGATATGCCTTAGAGTCGACTTGGAACCCGATGAATGGATTAAAGATAGCGGATGCTCTAAACACATGACAGGTAACCAAAATCTCTTCTCAAGCTACAAGGAATACAATGGAGGTAATGTTATCTTTGGTACCAATCTTCGCGGTAACATCATTAGAAAAGGTAAAATTTCAAATGACTCTCTCAAAATAGATAATGTAGAACATGTAGATAACTTAAGAATTTAACTGCAAAGAGATGACAATAAAATATGTGTAGTATAAGTGTAAGAGTAACTTTCTTTGAACATGATAGTAGGAAATCAACTAAGGATGGTATAGGGTCATGAGGTAGAGGTATTAGGAAGAAAGGCTTATATGTGATAAAATTAGGAAATAAGCCAAAAGACCAAATTTGTCTAGCAACAATTAATGAAAACTCCACGTTATGGCATATGAAAATAGTATTGCACGGCTAATATGCATCTTATTTACTCGTCGACGCTAAAGGAATTAGTTTATAGAAACTTACCCTAAGCTTAAGTTTAACACCAACACATCTGTGATGCTCTGCAAAGATTAGAAAACTAGCTCACCAAGACCAAAGCTAAGAATATAGTCCCAACAAACTAGATTCTTAGAACTCCCTTCATATTGAACTCTACGTTCCATACCGCCGTACGAAGTTATGGAGGAAAGCGCCAACACCTTAAAGTCAAAGGTAGATGACAACTCTTGGTATACATGGACTAGATCCTTAAAGAAAAAACCAAAAGCCTTCGATCAATTTTGAAATATTAGTAAGAAAATTCAAAACCACTTAGGAAATGTACAATAGTGTCATAAAGAAACCAGAGCCACGATAGAAATTGATAAGAAGTGCAATTTGGAAAGTATTAGATAATGACAATGGTAATTACACATAACTCTCACTCCAACGCACTCCACATTAAATGGCGTGTTAGAAAGAAAAAATAGGACACCTTCAAAAAAGAGAAGACTAGTTGAATGTGCAATCGTTACCGATAAAAGTTTTTGGTTTAACGCCATAGATACATCAACATAACATATCCTCAACGAATCCTAATTTAGAGTCATTTCTAGAAAAACACCTTGAACTCCAGAGAGTTAGGAAACTCTACTCTTAATTATTTTAGAGAGTTTGGAAGCAAGTGCCTTTATTTTAAACACTATGAACTACAACCAACACTAAAGACCTACCATACCCTGTATTGACCCAAAGACAAACGAAATGAGACTTTTTTATGATACTCCCAAAATAGTAAAGCCTACCATGAACCTTACAAAAATACTACAAAAACTAGGAAAAATCGAAGAATCACTCATCTGTGACATTCGATGAAACTCCTCCACCCCTCTAAGACATCACCTATGGTGGATACGACTTAGAATAAGAAGAAACAATTAAGGATACCGAAAGAAAAACATAGAAAAAGACATTAAGGATGAAACATTAGAGATTGACGAAATAGTCAATATAAAGGAGTCAAGAACCATCCCATAGAAAATGTATTAGGAAACCTTAGACCAATTGAACCCTTAGGTCACAACACCCCAAATCCCAAAGTAACTTCTTTTGATTTTATTCAACTAAAACCTAAGAATGTGAATGAAGCCTTAACGGACGAAAGTTGATATTCGCCAAGCAAGAAGAATAAAATCGAATTCATTGCTTAGACGACGTATGGGATTTAGTTCCACAACCCAGGAATAAGTAAATCAATTAACTAAAGTGGTGTTTTTATAAATATGTTAGACGAGAACAATATTGTTTTCGTCGAAATGAGAGCCTAGGTTATGCTAAAGGCTATAAACAACAAGAGGGCGTCGAACATAATACTGAAACTTAATGCCTGTTTCTAGACTTGATTCTATTAGAATACAATTAGCATATGCATATGCTTTAGATTTTAAGCTATTCCAAATGAAGTAAAAAGTGCATCTTGAATATTTTATTAACATGAGGATGTATATTTGGCAAAACCCTCCAGGATTCAAAGACTTTGAAAAACTCATATCAAGTTTTATAAACTTAAGAAAGCTTTATACGGTCTTAAACAAGCACCCAAAGCTTGGTACGATAGATTAAAAGCTAATGTTATTAAACATGAATACAAAATGGGTATGGTAGATAACACACTTTTTACCAAGAAGAAAGTTCAAACCTTATCATCGTTCAAATATATGTCGTCAACATTATATTTGGCTTGACTTGTCAAGACATGTGTGATGAATTTGCCAAAATCTTGCATGACGAGTTCGAGATGATCATGATCGGTGAACTCAACTTCTTCCTTGGATTACAAATAAAACAAATAGAATATAGTATCTTCTTTAATCAATCTAAGTATATTAAAGAAATGCTTAAGAAATTTGGCTTAGAAGATTCTAAACCAATGAAAACCCCATGTCCTTCGATACTAAACTCATGAAAGACGAAGAGTGTGAGTCGGTAGATAGTACCAAGTATCGAGGCATGATAGGTAGTTTATGTGGAGATCGTTTAAGCCCAACTAGGATATGTTTTACAAATAACATTAATAAGCACAGCGGAATATAAAGAACAATAATGTTATTTAACAAGGTTTTATTATTCACACGTTTCCATCAAGCCCCAATTCTAGATGATCAATTCTAGAACGGTTACAATCTAACAGGGATCATAAGATCCTTGGGGCTACACTAACTATCACTCTAGGCATTTACAAAGAACCATACGCCTAGACATACACACACCTTTAGTCGACTACATTTTCTGTGCACACAAAACTATGTGTCTATGATCTTTTTATATAGGGAGAGATCAAGACTTATAAAGGAAGATAAACATTAGACAAGTAAATCTTTTAAACATTAAGGAATATCTTCTGTTATCTTTATCTTCTTAAGGAGATCCTTCAGAATCTACATAATTCTCCACCAGCTTGTAGAATTCTTTAATAACAATTTTAGTCCTTTTGTTTCATTCTTTTATTTATTTTGTCTCATCAAATCTAGAATCCCAACAGTTTATTATACCTAACAGCAAGTAGGCCCGCTATCATGTTTAGTGTCTGCCTTTATGCCCGCTTCCAAGAGGCTCCCAAAACCTCTCACCTTGAAGCAGTTAAGCGTATCTTTTGACACATTAAAGGTACTACGCACTTAGAATTATGGTATCCTAAGGGGACTGGCATAGAAATAGTAGTATATGCCGACTCTGATCATGCGGGAGATTATGTGGACCAAAAGAGCACTAGCGATATTTGTAGGTTTGTGGGATGTTGTTTGACATCTTGGTTCTCGAAGAAACAACCCGCTCTTGCTATATCCACTACCGAATACGTAAGTGCCGAAAAGGCATATCAACAAGCACTATGGATGAAACAAGCTCTTATCGACACCGACGTTTGACTCGACGATGTCCCAATCATGTGCGACAATAAAGGCACGATTGACCTTAGCAAAAACCCAGTGCAACACTCTTTAACCAAACGTATCGAAATTCGTTAACTCTTTCTTCGTGATAATATCCAGAAAGGACATATTTCTATCGAAAAAGTGCCGTCCGTCGACAACATCACCGAAATCCTTACGAAACCCCTTAAATGTGAATCATTTAATTATCTTCTTCTTGGTTTAGGAATACATTTCATAAATCGTGTTAGTCCACTTCTCCTTCTTCTAGTATCGATTCTAGTCCGCGTTTCATTCCGCGTAGTGACAATTTAACAACTTCATCCAAAGCTTGTTAAATATTTTTTTAAGTCGTGAAATGCATATTAAATAGTCACTCTTCCTCGTAAATTCGTGTCAATTTTTAAAAGTCCAAAAACCTATAATACGGGCGGCCCCCATATCTCAGGCCGCCCTAAACACTTTTCGGGCGGCCCCCTGATCGATATAGGTCCGCCACCAGCAGACGTCTAATTTTTAACAATTAACAAAACTTTCTCAAAACACAAAGCCAAACACACCCTTCCCTGCTCGTGCGATGAACACGACCCAAAAACCACCAAAACTTAAAATCATTCATCAAAACCCAAATTGAAGATTAAATCAACATTTATAATCAATCCTAACACCATAAAGATCATCAATTGTAATTCATTTCATCTATTTTCATTCCAATTTGAGTCTAGGGTTCATGATGAACACAAAAATTGAAATTGGGGATTTTTCATTTTTCTTTCAATTTTGTACAATTAGGACTGCTAGGATATAATGTATAAGTAATATGCTTCCCTTAGACATAGTATTTACATACATTAGTGAGTTTGTCAAAAAAATAATTTTGAACCAAAACCCCAATTTTATTTTCAAATCACTCACGTTAGAAACATAATAAAATTGTTGTTATGTGTTGTTAATACAACTTAAAAACGTTTTCGCATACATTCATAATGATCTCATGAACAAAGGTCGAGATACATAATTCATATGTATTTTTCGACATGTTTGGATGAGCAAAATCAAACTAAGGAGCGTTTGGGTTAACTCTTAGGTTTTTGTTTCTAGGTCAAGTTAATCGATACTCCAGATTTGTTACATATAGGCACACACTAGTTACTTTAAAATTTCAAATCAAAATTGAATACACTGAGATTTTCCCTTTATTATGGTTAGGTGGAGAAGAATGTCTCAAGACGAACTAGATTATAGCAAAATCTACATTGACAAATTTCAAATGAACCATACCTTCCTAATCACCTAAATCCTATAATTCGTGATTTAGAGTCTAGAACTATTCATGAAGGTCGTACAACTAACTATAGACATATTCATCATGATAACATTCTCTTAAGGTCTCAAACAATTAAACTCCAAGATTTATATGAAATCTACAAGGAAATTTGTCCTAGGTTCTTGTTCGAATTTTATGCCTCAGCAGAAATCATAAGAAACTCTGACCAAATAATCTCCTTAAAGTTCTAGGCATTAAAAAGATCTTTTCTTCTTTTACTTGAATGCCTTTCTTTCTTTCTCCTCACCTTATGTGAAGGAGATTGTGCCTACTCAAAAAATTCATATCTTGAATCTCTGAGAACAAATCAAGAACTAAATAATTTTACCAAACAAACATTCCAACACTAAATGAAATCATTCAATCCATCACAACACTAGGAAAAACTAAAAATCCAAACAAGATTTACAAAAGTAAACTTCGTCACGACATGAGATCTTGAAATGAAATCATTCAAGAGAATGCGTTTGGGATAAGAAACGACTCAAACTTTCTCCTCACATCATCATGTTACATGATATATAACATAATGAAAAGCATACCCTATAACTTAACCTACCTCATGATCAAACGTATGGTGGATATTAAAAATCAACCAAACTCTCTCATGCCATACGACATGTTGTTAACTCGCCTTTATAATCATCTTATTCAAATAAAACCTAAACTCAAAGGTAATAATACATAACTTATCCTCCCTCCTTGAAGACTTGGAAACATCCTGATGGGATTAGCGACACAACCCACCATCACCAATTGAGTACTATAGTAGTGACTAGTTTACTCATGAATTTAATTTGCATCCATTTCTTCTCAACTTGTTTATCTCCAAGGTGTTTTGATACGGATGCTTTATTACTTTGTTATGACATCACACTTATGGTAGTATGCATGGTTGTCTATTTCTTAATCTCATGCATCTAAATGCCTCCCTAATAGAATTTAGATTTGCTAGCCCTCAAATATGTTATACTAGGAAGTTTTAGGTTATTCATAATGAAATAGGATTGACTATAAAAGGGCAAAACTGGGATAATTTTTCTGTACAGGAGTTACAAAAATTAGGACAAATTGGAAAAATTTTGTTTCTCCAGAAAACGGACCCCAAAAATACTGGACGGTCCCCAAACATATTTGGGACCGCCACATATATATGGGACCACCATCAGAGTTACGAAAATCTTACTGTGACTATCTGATTTGTTGTGCAGTTGACTATCCGCTCCACCAGACACAACAATACTTTCTGCATTTTGCTAAACCACTTTTGGAATCTATTTTCTTAACCCTCGTGCTTTGCCTCTTCAATCCTATGCTTCCTAATTAAATAAGTCATCCTTCCTACTCTTCTTATCATCTTCATCTTCTTTATATCTTATTTCCATGGCTTCCACTCAAGCTTTCTCCTCTAATCCTTCCAAGAAAATCAAACTAACCATAATCTCACCTAGACAACTCTTTGTCAACATCTCTAGTGATGAAGATGTTACCACCACACCTTCTCCTATAACAACTTCCTCTTCTCCATCTCCACCAAATACACCATCAAAAACTCCATTAATCAAAGATACCTCTTTTACATTTGAAACACCTCTTCCTAGTATGAAATCAGAACCTCCAATCCTTACCCTCCTACTTACTAATGACACACCCTTTACTCAACCATCTAATCCTTTCTTGAAAAATATTATGGATGCACCTCTAAGGATGTTTCTCCTAGACCTTCAAACCCTCAACCACTTCAAAGTCATCCTTCTTTGGATATCACCCTCTCATTGTCACCATTTGAAAACCTTAAAACTTCATCACCACCATCTCCACCACAACCTTAACCACCTGTCATGGGCCATCCTCTTTACTACAACTATCATGACTACCATGGGTCAACATTCATATGTTGTTCTCACAACCAAAATCTTTTCTTAACCTTAAGAGATGAGATGAATATCATGTTTGCTCATCTTGAGTATCTTCTCACTGCCGCAATTACTTCACACTTTCCACCTCAACGTTGAAATATTTTCAATAATCTCATAATGTGTCACCCTAACCTTTTGCTCAAAAGTTATCTCCTATGAATCATGAATCATCTAGGATTTATGTAGTATTAATACTCTTTGTTTAACTTAACTTTATACATAAGTTATTGTCTTCTTATATGAGTTAATTAGTTATATCTACTATTGTATGAGTTTCTTGATTATTGAATGAAATTCTTTTATGGGTGACTTGAATTTAGTGTTATGCTTAAAGATATTTATCTTGTACTTGTACCTCTAACTTTGTTTTGTAGCAAATAATTTTTGTAAGATCGATCCCTTGGTGCCCCAAACGAGGGGAGCCTACATCAAGGAGGTGTCTTTATATGTCGACTTCTTTCTTTCTATAACAATTTGATGATCATCCTTTTTGAATTCGACAAAAAGGGGGAGAAATGGAATGAAACTCATTAATAATTTGAAACCTTCAATTTTATACAAAATGACTTTATATTTTGTCATCATCAAAAAGGAGGAGATTATTAATATAAATAAGGTCTAAAAACGTTATTTATATTTTTTGACCTCTCAATGTTTTGATAATAACAAAATGTAAAAACATTTATAAAAAAAATGTTTAAAAATTATTAATCGTAAAATTCCATTTCTAAGATTAATCACTTAAAGTATGTACAAACAAATCATTAAGCATGATTAGTGATCAAGAAAATAATTCTTTCTTAACCATTACATTTTCACAAAAGTATTTCAACAAAATAAATATACAAAAATACTTTTTAGTAAAAGAAAATGTTTTGTTTAAATAATAAAATTTGAATTTGGTTTTCCCCCAATATGGAAGCTTCTATACCAGAAACAACATTCCCCACAAAAAGACAAAAACATAAGCGTACTTTAGTGGCAGCCCCCTTATAGGCCTGGCGACCCCCAGATATATATGGGATTGCCGGGACCGCCATTGGAATTCCTGTCTATAAATACTCCACTACTTCTGGCAGAAAAACATACCTCTTTATATGAATTTTCCAGTCTTCTTTCTCTCTCTAGAAACCTTCTTTCTCTCACTAAATCTCTTGATCACTAACATTGTTTAATCTTCTTTCAAGTGATCTAATTTCTTCTTCTCATCTCTCCTTTCCTCTTTATCAAGTGAAAGAGAAGAACATTCGTATTCGCCAAGAAACAAATTGTTATTTAGTGATCTCTCCTCTCTTCTTCTAATTATCAAATCTCTATTGTAATTATCTTGGGTAATTGTGTGATTCAAATTGTATGTAAATCCGATAGTGTAGATCTTATGATTGTGTAGTGCTTGTGAAGTGGTATATTGGTTCTAGATAAGATTAGGACTCAACATTTAGCTTAGTGTCAGAAAATAACGTAAGCGACGTGCAAACGGTTTTCTCCGCCTAAAGGGAGCTTGTTAACGTAGTGAAATCTCAAGTCGGATTCTCGGGGAGTGGAATAGGATGAAGAGGAGCCTCGTAGCCGAACCACTATAAATCTTGGTGTCTTGATTTGATTGTTCCTTTTCTTATCTCTTTATATTGTTGTCATTGTCATTTTGTATTAGTTTAGATATTTACATTGTTGATTCATATTGTCGATTGGTTGAACATATAACTCGAATCTAAGTATTCTGAAAGCAAACTTTTAAAATGTAAAACGAGTTGGTAAACTATTCAACCCCCCCCCCTTCTAGTTTCCACAAACTGAATTATAACACCCTCAAAAAATTAACCGCAGCGAAATACATCATTAGGGTACCTACATTCATAGTTACAAAGTAGAAACTTACGTAAACGACCACAAAAGGAGAATTTTAGAAATCAGTTTCGCATTCGACATTTAAAATATCAGAGTTTATGAATAGGTCCCAATAGTTTTGCAATACACAATGTTTTGAAAAATAAAGTTTTGTCGAATGTATAAAAATGTAGTCTCTAGTACATATCCGTGCGGTTTCCCTCCAAGCAATAAACCTGAAAAACATGAGATAACATGCAAAAAATGTCAACAATAATGTTGATTGTATTCATATGTTTTGATAAGTAAAGAAATGTAAATCATAAAGTTTATAGTGTAAACAAGTAGAACACAAGCTTTTGTTTATCAAGTAACATTGCCATGCACACAAGTCAGGTAATAATATTATTGCATCAAGCTCATGACACCGAACGTTAACTAAATAATATAAGTTCGCCCATTAAAGGTATACTTGCCACATACCTTAATTCTTAATACAATGCATCCGTTTGACATGTACTCAAGTGAGCGCTACTCACCCGGACGGGGTTTGTCAAACCCAATAGATCTATTCACTTGTACTAGCGTTTACCATGTACGTAATTTATGGTTCATGAAATTAGGGACTTTTTAGGCAAGAGGTAGTCGATGTTAATAATTCACGTATTCGGGTCAAGCACACCCATCAATCACTTGTGTTCAATTTTTTAAAACTTAATTCACGTATTGGGGGTCAAGCATACCCATCAATCATTTGTGTTCACTTTTGCAAAATGAGCATGTATCTCCCTCGCGAGGTTTATAATGTATTTAAATAAGTAAAGGAGAGGCTATGAACTCACATTATGTAATCAAGAGAAATGAGCAAAACATGGATCAACAAATAACAAATAGGAAACTCCTTAAATGCGTGCCTTTTAGTAATGAAATGCGAGGAAAGATAAGGACGTCAGATCAAACAAGAAGTCCTAAGCACCACCTAAAATATGAGGCTTTTGCCTTCGAAAAGCATTTTGAGTCTATTCTCCAGAAATGTAGGGCCACTACCTAGAAAGTTTCAGAACCTGGGGGAAATTACCATTTTACCCTTCAATACAAGTGCAGATTATTTTCTGGATTTGACCTCTTCATCATTTTTAACGTATCTCCTAAACCGTGTGTCTGTAAATCCTACACCATGCGGAAAAATCTAAGTTAGCTCAATATCTAGGTCCTACAGTTTTCCATATTTAGGTGTTTTAAACAAATTTCTGGACTTATTACGATTTCAAAATCTGGTGTCAATTTTGACTAGTTTTACCAAAATGGCCATAACTCATTCGTCCGACATAGCTACGGCCTCATCCAAACGGCCACATGAACCTAATACATTTTTATACAACCCTAACAACTTTTCTAGGTCTTTACAAGCCAAAAATATTTCATTATACACTTATATAGCTACTGGTCCAAATAGTTCTTAAGAAAAATGTGACTGATTTTTACGGCTTATAAAAAACAAACGTAAATTACAATCTTTAATAGCAATTAAGGTGAGTAAAAATAGAGGTGATAGGTCTATGAGTCCTCTATAGATATCATCTTTTTATTTCAAAATATTAGTAAAAAAATGTGGAGTTATACTCCTTTTCCCTACAGTATGATAGTTCTAAGTAGTTTTAGTAAATCAGCCATATCTCACTGATCCAGAATAGATACTACTATATCAAAAGAACCACATACACTTAATACACATACCTACTTCCCTATTAACTTTACCAGGTGCCTTATGACAACAAATTTGTAATTAACCCCACAACCTGCTAGTTATAAACTGCCCTAAAAACCCATTTAAAAATCCAACCAAACACCATTTTAATTCCCCTAAAACCCTATACAATGCCATACCTAATTATTAAGTACAATTATAAACCCAAAAACTTAAGAATTCCCAAAATTAAAGATTAAAATGCATGGCCAAAAACTAAAAAGAAATCAAGAATCAAAGATTAAAGGCTTACAAAGGATGATTAACGCAAGATATTCAAAGCACAAACACACCCCTTGGCCTTGGCTGATTTTCAAATCAAGGAAGCACCCAAACCAAAATAAATTTTGCTTCTAACCCTTTCTAATATTATTAATACTTGATTTATCCAAACCCTAATCAAAGCTTCAAGAGAAAATACCAAGAAATACTCCAAATCTTCAAGAAATCTAACCAACCTTTGCAAGGATCACAAGGATGTTGTTTTAGTGTAGAAAATATGCAAGGAATTTTTGTAAGTGATGGTGGTGGTGGTTATAATTTCATGGCAGCCTTAAGGAGGGGGAGGAGGAGGAGGTTTTCAGATCTATTTTTATGGAAAAAGAATGTGTGTGTTTGATTTTTTGTCCTGTATAACCGGGTAGGGGGTGGGCTAGGTAGTTTGTAACATTCTGTATTTTTAGGTCATTTTCGACGTCATCTATTTTACTAATTATTTTTTTTCTCGTACGCGTTTACTTTTAATTATAATAGTTAAGTTAAATCGCGTAAGCTATAAATTATCAATTAGCATAAACGGACACCAAACGAATTAAAGTTTTCGTCAAGCAAGCAATATATTACTTTTACGAAAGTAATAATCAACTTTTTATATTTTATTTTTATTGGTTGCGTAAAACGTTTACGTTTCGCAATTTAATACGTTTAGGCATACCCGGAAGCACCAAAACTTTTCTACGCTTCAACAAATACCCACTTTTATACCCAATACATAAAAAATTACAAAAATATCTTACCTATACATATACATATCCGGTTATAGGCTTGAGATAACACAAGAAATATCTAAATTGAAAACACATCTCCTTAAAACCATGGGATGTTCCCTACTTTTTCCAACCAAGACCATAAGACTTCCATGTTTTACTCCCCATGTTTCCTTGAGTCTTGGTCTTGTTAATAGTCAAGATGATATATAATGCCTTAGACTAGATACATAACACATACTTGCTCATTTCCTTAAGTGAAAATTTTCATCTTTTCTCTCTTTCTTTTGGCAAAACCCACGGCTCAAAAAGCCCATCCCACACAAACCATACAAATTTTTCTACCACTTATACAAGCATACACACAACATATCTAAGACCTACTAAGATGGTTTGAAGGTTAGGTTAAGTATTTTCAAGTGTTGAAGCAAAGAAAGTGAAATTAGGGTTTCTTGGGAAATTAAGGTTTCTAATCTTGCAAGCTTGGTTTAAAAATCTAAACAAGGGTTTAGATTATATTTCTCATCATCATTTATCACTATAAGGTTATCTATAAACCTTTATGTCTTTACTTTTATCATTTTTATGTGTTTACATGTTCTATATAACTAAATCACCACTTAGGATATGTTTAACTTGTAAAAGTGGATTTTTCTTGTAAACATGATTTTATGAACTTGTACACATGTTATATGGATATAAATATGGATCATGAACTTTATAAAATGTAAGACAAGTATATAATAAGTATTGGATAACTTGTGGTATTTATTAAGTTGAAAAGTATAGAAAACAAGTTATAAAAATGAGTACACCTAAAGATTTCAAAAGGGGCTGTTGGATTTCGTATTTTAGATAGTAGGTTTAACACCTTAGAAAGATAGTACACCTCATGACGATTCCAAAATGATAAGAAACTCGAAAAACCGATTTATAACGAAAAAGATACGACGATTTCAAGTTTACGTTAAATATATACTTTTATAAAACTATTTTTATAAAAGTTACTATTCACCACAGAAACTTATACTTTTAAAACATCAATAAATCGATAAAACTTTTAAATA
Organism: Tanacetum coccineum; assembly: GCA_026074375.1. NCBI lineage: Eukaryota > Viridiplantae > Streptophyta > Magnoliopsida > Asterales > Asteraceae > Tanacetum > Tanacetum coccineum. The sequence continues at coordinate 3,440 of BQNB010093115.1, read as the reverse complement.
CGAAGACGTGCTCGAAAGAATCGCTAAAAACGGAGTTAAAACGAATAAGTTACGACATTTACGAGATTTACGATAACTAAATCTATAAAAATAAATATATAACTGTTATGAACAGTAAAATCACTATTCATCAGAAAAACTCAAATTTTGAAAATGTTATATTTTGATAACTCGTCTTAATACGAAGGCGTGGACGTAAGAAACGAAAGAAACGGACTTAAAACGAGAAAGTTACGCCAGTTTTACTAAAGTATACTTATAAACGTTTTTACTTTATAAATATGATTTCACTAAAACGATTAGATGGTGATGTAGCTATATAGAATTATATGTGGTATTAGTTAATCAAAGTACTATATTACTAGGGAGTTTCATAATGAGGCCTCTTCGGGGTGGCGTATCGACGAGTTGTTGGATTTACGATTTAAAGTGTCCTAGCTCCTCATACGTCACTACATGACCTCTTAATTATGATAGCCCGAACGATAGTATGATGAGCTATACGACCTATAAATAATCAAAGTGTTTAGTACTTATACGACCTATATTGGATTAGGTTGCCTTCGGATTCCTTCGTGACGCATTTTTCTATTGTGAATACTTGTTGATTACCATTCACTCGAGGTGAGTTCATAGCCCCCTTTTTACTACATGATTGTTTTACAAAATCTACAGGGTGAATTACATTGCTTGTTTTACTATTGGACACAAGTGTTTTTCTAAGTGTTTACAAAGTGTATGCTATCCAGATTACTGCCTGAATATTATTGCTAAGTTACCTTATTGCCGTGAAGTCCCTATTTATCATGAACCGTTAATTGCTATTGTAGTAAGCGCGAGTGTTGTGGATAGATCTATCGGGACTGACAATCCCCACCTTTCCTTGGGTCACTAGTTTGATCAAGGTGCATTTAACATTGAGAGGTGTTACGTTGTTGGCAAGCATCCTATATTCCGATTGGGTCACAAATCTAGTTAAGGCTTCGGGTTTTGGACTACTGAATGTGTTTTAGAGTCTAATATTACTTCGATCCTGTAGTCCGCCCTTTTTACCGATAAACCTATGATTTCACTCAACCTTTGTGTTGACTTTTAACATGTCATTTCAGGTCCTAGGGTATGAAGATTGGAGGGGAGCCGTGGCGGATATGAATGAAGACGAATTATGTGTTTATCTATATTCAATGCAACTTTTATTATCTTTAAAAACTTAAGTCATCTTTTGGTATTATGAAGCTTTTGTTTAATTAAATATGTACTTGAAATGTTTATGACTTTTAAAACATATGGGACCTAATGTATGAACTCTGATATTTTGCTATGGCATCGAATGAAATCTTATCTTAAAACGTCCATTTAAGGTCGTTTCCTATATCTTGATTGTTGTACTTTGACGTAGCACCCCATTGTTACCATTCCGCTACTACCTGATTTTGGGGGTGTTATACATGCGAACTCAAATGACGAACATGAAAATGGAATTACGAAATGAGTTCAAATCTTCTCTCGATGCAAGAACCAACAAGATAGAGAATCAAAACAATCAAATGATGACTTAAAACAACGAGCTTAAGAACATGATGGCTAATTTCTTTCAAATGCAACACCAAAATCAAAATCAAAGTACCTCGGGTTCGGGATCACTTCCTAGTAATACCGTTGCTAACCCGAGAGAGGACTTGAAAGCAATCACTACTCAAAGTGGTGTTGCTTACGATGGACCAACGATTCCACCAACTTCTTCTTCTCTTCCTAAGTTGGTGGAACGTAAAATCGAGGTGACAAAGGATACTGTACAACCGAGTATGGAAAACATCCAACCTCCGGCTGTCCAAGTTCCTATTTCGGAGCCCAAAGTTGCTCCAAAGTCTAAGCCTAAACCGTCGATACCTTATCCTTCAAGACTTAATGATCAAAAGCTCTGTGAGAAAAATAATGATCAAATGCATAAATTTCTTCAAATTTTCCAAAAATTACACTTCAACATTAGCTTTGCAGATGCTTTACTTCATATGCCTAAATTTGCTTCAACCTTTAAGAGTTTATTGAGTAATAAGGAAAAATTGATTGAATTGTCTAACACTCCGTTAAATGAGAATTGCTCGGTGGTGCTTCTTAAAAAGTTGCCCGAAAAGCTTGGAGACCCCGATAAGTTTCTCATACCATGTGATTTTCCAGGAATGGTTGAATGCTTAGCCCTGGCCGATCTTGGCGCTAGCATCAACCTTATGCCTCTTTCCGTATGGAAGAAGATTTCTCTTCCCGATCATACCTCTACTCGTATGACTCTTGAACTCGCGGACCGAACAATTACTCGACCAAAAGGTATCGCCGAAGATGTCTTTGTTAAAGTGGGGAAGTTCCATTATCCTGTTGATTTCGTAGTCATTGATTTTGATGTCGATCTAAGGGTTCCCCTCATTCTCGGGAGACCTTTTCTAAGGACGGCACGTGCGTTAATTGTTGTTTATGGTGAAGAAATAACTCTTAGATACAATGATGAAGCCATAACCTTTAATTTCGGGCACACTTCGAGTCACTCCTATAGATATGATGATGCATCGGTTAATCGAATCGATGTCATAGACTTTACATGCAAGGAGTATGCTCAAGAGGTGCTCGGATTTTCGGATAGATCTTCAAGTCGCAATCCCACTCCTACGGATCCTATCATCACTTCTCCTTCCCCCTCGTTCACTCCTTTTGAGGGAGGAGATTTCATTTTGGAAGAAATTGAGACTTTTCTACATACCCCCGATGAGCTTTCTAATTTAGATGACGATTATTACTACACGGAGGGAGACATTCTTTACCTTGAAAATTTGTTAAATGAAGACCCGTCTCCGACTCTCCCTCCGATGAAGAATGACGACCTTAAGCAAGTTGATGTTACTTTAACACAGCCTTCAATTGAAGAACCACCGGAACTTGAGCTTAAGGATTTATCTTCTCATTTAGAATATGCATTTTTAGAAGGAACCGATAAATTACCCGTCATAATTTCAAAAGAATTAAAAGATGAAGAAAAGACCGCCCTTCTAAAAGTTCTTAAGTCACACAAACGGGCAATCGCATGGAAAATCTCCGACATTAAGGGTATCGACCCTAGTTTTTGAGATATTAATGGAAGATGACTTCAAACCAGCGGTTCAACATCAAAGAAGGGTTAGTCCCGTTCATTATGTACCAAAGAAGGGCGGTATGACCGTAATTGAAAATGATAATAATGAGTTCATACCTACTCGATTAGTTACGGGATGGCGCGTATGCATTGACTACCGAAAGTTAAATGATGCCACCCGTAAAGATCATTTCCTGTTACCGTCTATGGACCAAATGCTCGAAAGACTTGCGGGAAATGAATACTATTATTTTCTAGATGGTTTTTTGGGATATTTTCAAATACCTATTGACCCGAAAGACCAAGATAAGACTAGCTT